>CP137668.1:24947491-24973431 GCA_037976565.1 Mesocentrotus franciscanus
TCTGCTTTAAATCAATTTGGGAAATGTCGTAACCGACGTAGTAATACTTCGTCTAATACCTGATCCTTATATTGGACGTAGCATTACTAATTAGGAAAAACAAATGTAAGTAGGATACATCAAGTGCCATGAATCATAAAGGCACTATAACAGGTACAACCTGTATGCGTGGTACGTAAGTGGCGCTCTTCCATTTCTTACATCTGTGATGATTGGGGTATTCCACTAGTGTACACATTTCATTTTAATGATGACAACAATGGTGGATTGATGCTGACGATAATACCAATAATAATAAGAAGAACGATAGAATAGAAGAATAGTTATAATCATAATAATAGTGATTACGTGATATATATACATCTGTCTGTATGTGTGTATGTATACACACGTACACGTAATATTTAACAAATCATAAAAGATCATATTCATTGGTAGATGATTTAACTTTCTTAAGTTGCCCTGTTGTAAACGTTGGTTGATTTAATACGTGAATACTTCGATGTGAAATGTCATACCGTCGAATGATTGTTTTTCCTGGTTAAAGGACAATGAAACCCAAAAATATTTTAGCTGATAACCTTATTAAAAATCATGAGCCAGTTAAAAATATCTTGAAATTTGTCTATTTGATTACCGTTCGCAAGGAAAATAATACCTCCAACGTTTGCAGCTTCCTTGCTAACTAGTCTCCCATGGGAGTCGCCATATGGCTTATAATAGTGATGTCAGAGTAGCAGGGGCGGATCCAGCCGGCGGCAAGAGGGGGGGGGGGTGCCCAATTCGTGTTTTGTTTTTTTGCCTAATGCGTGAGAAAATATAGCGGCCGGCAGCCGGTGAATAACCGGGGGGGGGGTAAGGAGCATTTTTTTTTTTTTCTTCAAATTTTGAGGAAATATTTAGCGGCGACTCAGCCAGCCGGTGAATAAGCGGGGTAAGAGCACTATTTTTGCCAGGGGTCCGGGCCCGTCGCCCCCCGTGAATCCGTGCCTGCAGAGTAGTACAACTTGTGAGACATCCACTGACCTGTATGTAGTCACAATGTAGGACACTCAACCGTCAAATGAATGACAATGGTTTTCTAAAATTATAGACTTTTTTGTAATGCATTCAATGAATGGATGTTTGGATGTTCTCTCATAGTTTATTTAAAGACGCATAAAGAGCTGCTCAAAGAAATCACCTGTTTGATATGCCGGAGCCATAGTACAATAACCAGTCCGATTATGAAACACTAGTATATCAATTTGTATGCAGGTCAATGGATACGTACTACTCTGACATAACTTTTTTAATCAAAATGGCAGCTCCCATGGGGAAAATGGCCGGCACGGAAATTGCAAACTTTTCTAATTAATTAAATATGAGTAATTTCAAAATATTTTCACCGGCTCACAATTTTTAATCAGATTATCAGCTTAAGTTTGTTGGATTTCATATTTCTCTAAAAAAAATATAATAAAAGTCAGTCAGCAATGAATTTAGACTATAGTCTGTTTTTATTTAGTTCTTATAATTTAACACGGATAAATGAAAATCAATATCCTAATACTGATTACAGATTTTCTAAATTGACGGACCGGTTCGTAATTGACTTATTATCAGGTATCTCTTGAAAAAACGCAATAAATTTTAACCGTGTATAATTCACATCTGAACATTTCAGGACAACCATTCTCAAAGGAATGAGTAAAGGTATAGTAATTTTGCCTCTGATTCTAAACAAAAACCTGGATTTAGCTCATGCTGCCAATCTAGGCTAATTATAAATCTTTAGGTCAGAAATGAATCTCGTGACTTTTACAAGCCAATGACATGTTTGATATTGGAATTCGAAATTTCAGAAACCGTTTTTCCCAACGGTTTTTAACAGCTTTTATAACACTACAGTCTATTGGGGAAAATGAGTATGGTAAAAACGGTCACTAGAACGATTTTTACTTTTTTGAAGCACTTCATGATCATTTTGAAGCGCAATTTTGTTAGGGCTTCAATGTTACACCATATCACAGACACTGATAACACGTAGGCACGTAGGGCCTTGCATCTCAGATAATTAGTAAAACTGGAAACATTGTTACACAATGCCTTTAAAAAAGAAAAATTCGCCTTTTGATTGCGTCATTCAATACCTGCGCTTATTTTCCCTGTGAAGGTAGTGCATCCCATATCAAAACCAATGCAAGATTTGCACTCTTCATTCTGCATTCACTTTTGTAAATCTCTCTTACATGGCGCTTCACAGACCGCGCCAATAGCTACGCAGTTCTACGCCAGGCAAAATTAATGACGGGCATTGTGCGGGGCATTGTGATCACCTAACCGACATTAATTCATTCAAATCAGGGAAGTTCGTTCACAGATATCCAAGCCAAACACGATACATGTAGTCAGTGGCGTAATGAGCAAAAAAGTTTGGGGGGGCTGGCAGACAAAAAATCCGCATCACCCCACTCTTACATGCAGGCCCCGCTGAACGTTTTTCAAAGTGGGTGGGGGAGGCTAAAGTATTTACGATCAGGGACCCGTTTCACAAAGCCTTTTTTCAATGACAAATGACAAAAATCAGTGACAAATCTGCTGATAACCAATCAGAAGAAAGGATTTCACTAGCTTATAACAAAAACTGTCATTATTTTGTCACTGATGATAAGTTTTGTGAAACGGGGCCCAGGTAGAGCGTAGTGTAAATTGGCGTGGGGTCTAGGGGCAAAGCCCCGGCAGGGGTCAAGGGGCAGAGTCCCCTGAAGCTCAGGGGGTATGGTATGGTATGGTATGGTATGGTATTTAATAACGGTCAGGTGAGCATAATTTTGATACCCTATTCATGACACTGGCAGGTCACTAATTGGCGTGGGGTCCAGGGGGCTGAGCCCCCTGAAACTCAGGGATTTGAGGCATTTTATAAAGGTCTTTGAGCATTCAGGGGTCCGCCTTAGGCCCCCTGGTGGGTCGAGGGCGGAGCCCCGGCTCAGGGCTTTTAGGCATTTAATTACGGTCAGATGAGCATATTTTGATACCCTATTTGTGACACTGGCAGGTCACTATTTGGCGTGGGGTCCAGGGGCGGAGCCCTCGGAAGCTCAGGGGTTTTAGGCAATAATTACTGTCAGATGAGTATCCAGGGGCCTGACTTAGGGCCATTGGTTGGGTCCAGGGGGCAGAGCCCTTGGAAGCTCAGGGGTTTTAGGCGTTTAATTACGGTCAGATGAGCATATTTTGAATCTTATTTGTGACACTGGCAGGTCACTAATTGGCGTGGGGTCCAGGAGGCGGGGTCCAGGGGGCGGAGCCCCCAGAAGCTCAGGGGTTTTAGAAATTTTATAACGGTCAGATAAGCATTCAGGGGGCCGCCTTAGGGTCCCTGGTGGGGTCGAGGGGGCAGAGCCAGCGGAAGTTCAGGGGTTATAGGCATTTAATTACGGTCAGATGAGCATATTTTGATACCTTATTTGTGACACTGGCAGGTCACTAATTGGCGTGGGGTCCAGGGGGCGGAGCCCCCAGAAGCTCATGGGTTTTAGGCATTTTATAACGGTCAGATAAGCATTCAGAGGCCCGCCTTAGGGTCCCTGGTGGGGTTCAGAGGGCAGAGCCCCTGAAAGCTAAGGGGTTTTAGGCATTTAATAACGGTCAGATGAGCATATTTTGATACAGTGGGCGGAGCCCCCGGAAGCTCAAGGGATTTAGGCATTACATAACGGTCAGATGAGTATCCATGGGCTCGCCTTAGGGCCCTTGGTTAGGTCCAGGGGCAGAGCCCCCGGAAGCTCAGGGGTTTCAGGCGTTTAATTACGGTCAGATGAGCATCTAGGGGCCCGTTTTAGGGCCCTAGGTGGGGTTCAGAGGGCAGAGCCCCAAAGCTCAGGGTTTTAGGCATTTAATAACGGTCAGATGAGCATATTTTGATACCTTATTTGGGACACTGGCAGCTCACTAATTGGCGTGGGGTCCAGGGGCGAAGCCCCGGCTTAAGGGTTTTAGGCATTACATAACGGTCAGATGAGTATCAATGGGCTCGCCTTAGGGCCCTTGGTTAGGTCCAGGGCAGAGCCCCAGAAGCTCAGGGGTTTTAGGCATTTAATTACGGTCAGATGAGCATTTTTTGATACCTCATTATTTTGTGACACTGGCAGGCCACTATTCTTTCTTTCTCTCTTTCTTTCTATTTCTCTTTAGTATACTTTTTCCAAAAAAGTGGGGGGGGGGGCGGAGCTCGAGGCCCCGTCGTTTTGCGGGCCCTGCCATGTAGGCCTCTAAATAAGCATATTTCTTGCCTGACTGTAAATTTAGGAATTTGTAATTTTCCAACAAACGCATAAAAAAGTATAATTTACTAAAAAGTGAGGAAAAATCTCGAAAAATTATGTCATTTCAGCAACATTTGTAAATCACCGGTATCGAATTAGAAATGAACCACGTTTGAATTTTATTGTGACACTGGCAGGACACTAATTGGCTCCCCATCAGTACGCCAGTGCCCCCGATCTACACCTTGTTGGCGGGAAAAATCGCAACTGATCTCCCTACCTATCTTCTTTCTCTCTTTCTTCCTTACCTTTCCCTCCCCTTCCCTTTCCCTTCCCTTCCTTCTCTCTCTTTTAGGTTTGCTAGGGAGGCAAGGGCCTTTCGCCCCCCCCGATCCACATGTTGTTGGCGGGATTAATCGCAACTGATCTCCCACACCCTTTTCTTTTCTTCTTCCTCTTTTTGTTCCCTTTTAGCCCTCCTCTTTCCATTTCCCTTCTCTCTTTTTTTTTGGCGGGAGGGGAGAGGCAAGGGCCTTTTGCCCCGATCCACAACTTGTTGGCGGGAAAATTGCAACTGATATCCCCCTTCTTTTCTTTTCTTCTTCCTCTTTTTTTCCTTCCCTCTATCTCCTCTTTTCCTTTTTTTTCTTTCCTTTCCTTCCTTCTCTCTTATTTTTTTGATGGGGAGGCAACAGCCTGGGAGGCAAGACCCTTTCGCCCCGATCTCCTTTTCCCCCATTTTCTTTTTTTCTTCCTCTTCTTTCTTTCCCTTTCTCTCCTCTTTCCCTTTCCCTCCTCTTTCCCTTTCCCTTGTTTTCCTTCTCTCTCTTTTTTGCGGGGGCAAGGCCCGCCCCCTGGATCCCCGCCTGTGGAACATTTCGACCTGAAATGACCCTCCTCGCCACATCCAAAACAAACCCTGGGCGCAGGCGACTGCGCATTCCCCCGCGTACCGCCTAGCTAGAGCTGCCGCGATCTTTCTATCCAGACTTTTCGCTAAACTGGATATACGGTTATCTACTAGTGTTACTGTTTGTGGCCACTAAGGCCCATTAGTGACTATAAAAAAACATATGCTCTTCCTGGCTATTTGGGAATGTGTCAGTTTGCAACAGAAATGGAGAAACGCGCACTTTATTGAAAATCATTTGATATCACGAACATTAATAAATCACTTGTATGGAATTGAAAATAAGTCATGGTTTAATTTTATTTGGGGCTAGCGCCCCAAGCCCCCACCAGTACGCCAGTGCATGTAGTTAAAGGACTTTGATCTCAAGCAAACAGACATGTATCTGTACAGCAATGAATGATCTCTATTCATAGTTGAGACGAACCATTTTATGCTTTAACTGTTATGCCTCAGTCATACCTTTGCGTATTTTGCTTGCATATTGCTGCGTATTTATGGCAAGCCGTTTTAATATTTATTCCTATTTCTTGATATCAAGAGATGAATTCTTGATATTAAGAAATCAAATTCTCGATATCAAGAATTCAATTCTTGATATCAAGAATTACCATTGCTTTACAACAAAAAAATCATTACTTGATATCAAGAAATAGGAATAAATGTTAAAAACGGCTTGCCATAAATACGCAGCAATACGCAAGCCAAATACGCAAAGGTGTGACTGAGGCATTACAACTGGATTATAAAAAGGCAATTCGGGAGGGGGTTGCACGCTATTATATGAAGTCGAACTCGGACATACTGTTTTATCTCTATCTCTCTCTTTTTCTCTCTCTCTCTATCGGTTCCTTTTTTTTTAACTTTCGATAGAAGCAGAAAAATCAGACAAACCAATCAAAAAAAGTTTGAGCAAAATCGGATAACTAATAAGAAAGTTATGAATTTTTAATGACACGAAAAACTTTAAAAAATCAAAGACAAATTGGCAACTCACTCATGAGTCTGTGACGTCATTGCCTCACTATCCACTAATTGTTTTCTTTATATTTATAATATAAATTTTAAATTTCCCCCTAAAAATCTTATTTCCTCACACCAGCATCCAAGTTATATTGATAGTAATATGTTTTCGTGTGGATGCACTAATAATATATAGAGCAATTGTTTTAATTGTTAAATCATGAAAAATTTGAATTTTATTGAACTATTTATATATGAAAATCAATAATTATGAATATTCAGTATTCCGAAAATAGTATCAATTTTTCGAAGTTCATAAAAGATTTTGTGAAATGTCATGCACGCAATATGATACAAATCATATATAACCTGGCCGGGCAAAGGTATGGGGAAATCAAGTTGTGGGGGATAAAAAGGGAAATTAATGGAATAAAAATATTTAAAGCAATGAGCGAGTTCGTAATTAGGATTTTCGCATGGGCAGATAAAGGTCATTCGTTCCCAAATTGTAAAACCATTGAGACGAATACTGGTATCATGCTCATGAAAGTTATGTAATCAGTATTCATTTATCTGATACACAGGTGGAAGTATTCTTCTCAAGAAACAAACAAAAGGTATTCATGAAGCACCTCCATCACTTCGGCAGTGATTATTCTAAAATGCACACGTGGGACGTATCCATCGTGTAAAAGATCTGTAGATATTTTGGGGTTCCGAAGCTATTTACGAACTGGCTTTTTATTTTGTTTTATTTTAGTTATTTATTTTTGAATTGGGTACTCAAAAATAACATAAAAGCCAACTGGCTATTTACAAAGTGGCTTTACAACTTCACAATATATTAAAAAAATGTTCAATATTATTGAGTCTGGTAATCGCTCACACAGACTGCATAATTCAGTGTCAGACCTTTTTATCTTATATAAAAAATCATTTGTGGCAATAGCTCTGTGAAATGATTTAAAATAAATGGAACGCAACTGCGTTTCAATGGCGCATTTAAAATTAAATTTATGAACCAAAGACCATTTCCTTTTCTACATCCTTTTCTACATTGAAAATCTCATTCCATTTATCCGATCTCTTTGGGGGAAAAATTGAATATGAGAATTTAGAGAAATGTTTAGTAACCAATAGTTTCTCTTTTAAGAATTCGAATGGATCTCTATCATCTTTAGACCATAATCTATATATAGGAATTGCATTAGTAATGGACAAATATTTTATTTTATCACCAATTGATATGTCAAACTCTAATACTAACTCAAATTATTTGAAACGTGTTCCATCATAAATCAAATCCTGTATTGTTTTAATTCCCCTTTCATACCAAGCAGGGTAGTAAAACAACCTTTTTGTTTTCAAGCAGACATTTTTGTTGTACCATAAGCTATCTAATCTGTGCCATTTCCACCAGATTAGAATCAGACAGCAATCTTGATCTGAATGCGTACCACACCCTTATAGTCTCTGCAAGTTGCATAGGCCTATTCAACCTTTTCAAAATCTTCGCAGTGGCATGGGCTCTAAATAAAATTTCTGGATCTGAGTGAAATTAAGACAGACTGATTATTTCTATTTGTTTCCAAGGACTATCAAATTTATCATTCAGTAAATACCTCGACCAAATAAGTTTCTGCACACTTGCAAAAAATCTAATATCTATCATTTCTAAACCACAATGATCATAATCGTTATACATGTATAACAATTTGCGTTTTACTCTATCATTCCCTCAAGACCATATGAACTTAAAAAATACAGTTTCTAACTTTGTTTAAAAACTTTTCAGGAATATTAATACAAAGTGTCATGAACAAAAATAAAAATTGAGGTAATATAAGAGACTTGATAACTGTAACCTTCCCTGTAAGAGATAGGCATCTTTCCAAACAAGACCTTTTTGACCATACGGTTTTTCATGTGAGCCTTTTAAGGATCCAAGCCAAATACCCTCACTTTTCAATATATTAACTTTGCAGACAGAAAACTTACTAAAGGAATCAAAAGTATTGAACAATTGATTAATAGATTCCAAGTCTCCATTAAAAAAACAGGTGGTAAAACCAGGTTGAAAAATAAGATATAAAATTATTTTGGTAGACCGTCCAGACCAGCAGGGGCGGCAATCCCGGGGACAGGGCACGTCCCCCCGTCCCATCGATTTTTTTTTTTTTTTTTTTAGGGGGGATCGTCCCCCCGTAAAAAATGAAAAAGTGCACAGTCACAAAAAAATGTATAGCAAATACTGACTAAAGACTGCAACACAGTTATAGGCTCTGGCGGGCCCAAGAGTGCAGCGTTTAGACAAATAAAAATGCAAAAATCTTCTCGCTCGGTAGCGACGCTCCCTCGCATAATATCCTTCAAAATGTACAAGTAAATATTGTAGAAAAGCGAAGTGTGAAAAAAGGTATATTGCTTGTTTTTATACTGAAGCGGGAATGGTCGCTGAGCAGAATGATATGAATAAAAACCAATCACCACTTACCAGACTTTATGCGTGCGGAGATACCCAGGCATGAATCCTCCAATAAGATATAAAACTGTTCCAAATATTGCACTATCCTCAAGTTGTACACCACAAAATCACCACAGATGATATCACAAAACTATACTTGGCTAGCACAAGCGATGTTTAGGAATGTTCTCTGAGTGAATTGCAGAGAAATAAGCTTATGAAGATTCTCCAAAATGATATGAAAGAGGTTGGAATTTAGATAGAAGAAATCTGCTCCCAGTGAATGCAGGAAACAAATTATGATGTGTAGAGATGACGTTCTCAAATAAACGTGTTGCCTCGTCGAGATAACTTTGAGAAGTGTAGTAATGAAGAGAGAAGTGAGGATGAGAAAGAAGATGTTGTTCTGATCCTTCTTGCGAAGCAGGATGAAAAACAGAGAGTGTTCATAACAAATCTGGGAGGTAAGGGTGAGTCACTAGGCGCATTTATACTGTCAAATACCTCATTTTGAAAAATCGCGATTTTTCGTGCACCCGTTTACACTTGTGCCGAAACATCACCGACTGAGCTGCTCAGCGATGTTTTGGCGTGTTTTGGTTGGTAATGCGCATGCGCGGTCTTCCCAATGCAAAATGCTCAATCATACACAGCGAGTCCAGCACGAACAGTCATGTACGTATAACGGTACGTGTGACTACATGGACTACATGTTACCGCACGTACCCTATAGATGGGACTACATTTACGCTTCCGTGAATGTTTCGCCATGGGTTCATTGATGACATTGCCTTCGATTTATTCCCGAAACAACCGTGGGACATAGAATTATGAGAAGATATTTGGAAGAGAGCTTTCATATACTTTGATTTGGGTCGTACGAAAGTATAGATTTGGTGTAATGACGGAAAATATGAAAAATACTGAAATATTTTCAGATAAAATAATACAAAAAGGATTGCGCTTTGTTTCGCTCAGTTTTCGCATATTAAAACAGGATTTGACAACAATTTGCAATATTTATGAGTTAGAACAACCCTTCTTCTTCCATTTGACATTTCAATCATTTCATTTAGTGGTTTCTAAAGCGAGATTTTACAGTTTAGCTGAGACTCTTTCGTAGCGGTTCAGCGTAAACAAGTTGTTCACTTTATGCAACTAAGGCTTCAAGGACGAAAGCTAGCCACGTTCCTAAAGTCACGTGACCTAAAATCGCGATTTTACAAGAGCGAGCGTTTATACTTGCGAAATACGCCAAGATATGCCAAAAGATCACACTTCGTTTTGGAATGTTTCGGGCTTGGCATTTTTGCCGGTAAAGGGTAGTTGCCATGGTAAACATCGCGGTCAGGCTCCGGTTTGGCATTTTTTGGCGTATTTGGATGACAGTGTAAATGCCCCTACTGGTGATAATTGCAATGTACAAGGGTAATGCCGTCATTAAATTGACTGTACAGGGACACTGCCCCATTAAATTGACACTTGTTGATAAATATATAGCAGTGGTAGAGCCTGGTATATACCAGAGGGCAATGTCCTCCCAGATCAGTTTTGCAAAATAAGAAATGAAACTGAGAAATGAAGAAAGATGAAAATGAGGAAAATACTACAATACTATGGTTTTGCTAAGAAATTTTGTTAATACAACAAAACCTCAAAAACCTGTGAGGGTGTAGTCACTTCCGTCACCTTCACCCCTATCGTTAACTATGCTCCCTCGCACTGTCGTACTGATGGGCGGCGCTTTGGGGCAGTTGCCCTCCCCACAAAAAAATATATATATATATATATATAATTCAAACGTGGCTTCTAATTCAATACCAGTGATTCACAAATGTTGCTGAAATGGCATGATTTTTCCCTGAGCTTCCATGGGCCGCGCCCCCTGGACCCCACCAAGGGGCCTAAGGCGGGTCCCTGGTTGCTCATCTGACCGTAATTAAATGCCTAAAACCCCTGAGCTTCCGAGGGCTCCGTCCCCTGAACCCCACCAGGGCCCTAAGACGGGCCCCTGGATACTCATCTGACCGTATAAATGCCTAAAACCCCTGAGCTTCCGGGGACTCTGCCCCCTGAACCCCACCAAGGCCCCTAAGGCGGCCCCTGGATGCTCATCTGATTTTAATATAATGCCTAAAGCCCCTGAGCTTCTGGGGGCTCCGCCCCCTGGACCCCACTCCAATTAGTGACCTGCATGCCAGTGTCACGAATGATTAGGTATCAAAAGATGCTCATCTGACCGTAATTAAATGCCTTAAATCCCTGAGCTTCATGGGGCTCTGCCCCTTGACCCCCGCCGGGGCTTTGCCCCTGGACCCCATGCCAATTTACGCTCCACTTGCTTCGCTCTACCCATGCTCTACCTGATCGTTAATAGTGTAGACCCCCACTTTGAAAAACGTTCCGCGGGGCCTGCATGTAACATGTAAGATGGTGGTGATGCGGATTTTTGTTTCTGCCCCCAACGTTTTTGCTCATTACTTCACTGCTCCCTCGTCCCTCGCATTTCGTCCCCCGGTCATGAAGAGAAATCGCCGCCCCTGCAGACCTGGGCCCCGTATTACAAAGATTTTGATATTGATATCAATCGTAACTATGTACATAAGAGATAGGAGACTGCAAACTTGCGATTGATTGGAGGACTTACGATTGATTTGGATCAATCGTAACTCTTTGTAAGACGGGGCCCAGGGCAACTATTTGAAGGCCGTAGATTTCAAGGAGTTAAAAATTTTAATATTTTGTGAAAGGCTGATTTAGTTTTCTCTTTTGTTCTTCAGAAAGTTGTGGAATTTGTAAATTGTCTATAAAAGCATCGGTGACATTACTTGAATTTTCAGTCCAGTTGGAGGAATATAAATTAGAATAAAAGTTATATAATTCTTTCATAATTTCACGAGTGCTGGTGAGTGGCGCACCATTAGTCTTCAATTTATAAATACTTTTCTTTAGTGCCCTCTGTTTCTCTAGGTTACAGAAGTATTTAGTACCTTGTTTTCTCCTTCTTCTGCCCACCTTGCACGGGAACAAATGATGGCACCACTTGTTTCAAAATCATACATTTCTTCTAATTTTTTTTCTAAAGCTAAATGAGTCCCAACGGATGTGTGGATTACTAGCCGAATCAGCATTATCATTTTTAAATTCTTCAATTTTAGTTTTAATACATTTGATAATCCCGGCATCTTTCTGTAACAGACTGCAGTTTAATTTCCAGTTAGCTCTACCTCTTTCGGGGGGTACATAATGAAAAATCCAATGATACAATGGAGTGGTCAGAAGCTAAACCATAGGAGATTGAACAGCTAACCACATTTGACAAAATATTATTTGAGACGTACAAATAATCTAGTCTATAGAGGGCGACAGGTAAATGTTGACGAACTGGCTTATTGATAAATAGTGAGGCATGCAATCAAGTCACAAACTGATAACCAAATTGGCAATTTGTGTAGTGACATCGGAGTTTTACACACCTTGAAATTGCCAATTTGGTTAGGTAGCGTACGAAGCTAGGTGCTAGGCTGGCAAGACTGGCGGCCTCATGAATAAACATGATTATATGACGTCACGATACGTCATATCTTCGCTCAACTTGCGCTGTGCAGTTACGGTAGTTATGTATAGCAGCCCCTATACAAAATATATACCTAGTTACCTACCTAGTATATATTTCATTTTGAAGAACTTCAGTCAGTGTTCTCGCTCATTAATTATTAAATCCATATATCTCCTAGCATGATTTCATTTAAAATTGCCTAGCACGGCCCCCTCCATTGAGCCTATAGGAATATTAACTCCATCTATATCCCCGAGCATGATTTCATTTAAACTTGCACTAACTACATCCAGCCTAGCACCCCCTCCATTGAGCCTTAGAAATATTAACTCCATCTATCTCCGAGCATGATTACATTTAAACTTCCACTAACTACATTCAGCCTAGCAACCCCTCCATAGAAATGTACATTAACTAACTCCATCTATCTTGCTCCGAGCATGATTACATTTAAACTTCCACTAACTACAACCAGCCTAGCACCCCTCCATAATTGAGCTTTAGAAATTAATGTACATTAATTAATTAATTAACTCCATCTATCTCCGAGCATGATTTTAGTAGAGGTGTCGTGGACGAGTGGATATGTCACCGGACTGTGGATCACAAGGTCCGCGGTTCAAGTCCCACCACGGCACTAATGTCCTTTGGCAAGACATTGATCTACATTTGCCACTCTCCACCCAGGTGTTAAATGGGTACCCGGTAGGATGCGAAAGCTAATGTGATTAGATTAGCAAGTGTGCGCTTGTAAAAATGACGCCTGGCTGGAATGCTCCCCAGGGAGTGGAGAATGTGCATACATTGTGTGCGGGTAAGCCTGAATCCGATGACCGGGGTAATGATATATTATATCTGTAAAGCGCTTTAAGAGGGCATTCGGTCCTGAAAAGCGCTATATAAGAACTAGCTATTATTATTATTATTTATTTAAACTTGCACTAACTACATCCAGCCTAGCACCCCCTCCGTTGAGCCTTAGAAATATTAACTCCATCTATCTCCATCATTTAAATTTGCACTAACTACATCCAGTCTAGCACCCCCTCCATAGAAATGTACATTAATTAACTCCATCTATCTCTGAGCATGATTACATTTAAACTTGCACTAACTACATCCAGCCTAGCACCCCCTCCATTGAGCCTTAGAAATATTAAATCCATCTATCTCCGAGCATGATTTTAATTTAAAACTTCTTGTAATTATTTTACTATTCAGAAAAATATCTAACATATATATCTGAGGTTATATTTCATATAAATTTAAGAGTCCTTTTTTTGGGTGCATTATTCGAGTGTTCCAAACTGGGCAAAAATATAAAACAGAGGAAACGCTCTCGGCGGTGTCGCCTGCATTACACAATTATGATTAAAAATTGAGGTTAGGACATTTTTATAGGCAGGGTGGCCCGTTAGCAGGCCCCCCAAAATGAAATTATCTGAATTTAATCAGCATTTTGAAGTGAATATTAACTAAGAATCACCAGAAGAATTGTATACTATAATTTGTACCAAGATTGATAACTTTAATGAAATATTAACAAAAAACAAAAATTGATTTATTAATTCTCATATTAAGTTGTGAAAATATAATCCAAGTCTACTGACCTAAAATGACCTTGACTTTGTGACCTGGAGTTTGTGTCATATGATTTGTGATACTTGATAAGCATTGGGTACAAGTTCCATGTAATTTGAACAAACACTTTTGAAATCATGCTAAAAATTCAAAATCTTGATGTTGATGCCGCAAGTTTAAGTTTGCAGACCTGAAATAACATTTGTCCTTGTCTTTGTCACCTAAATGACTAATCACGTGAGATAACCCTTATGTTCAAGTTTCATGGAATAGGAATGTATACAAAATTATGATAAAAATTCAAAATCTTAACCTTTGGTCAAGTTTTGATGTTGATGCCACAACATACTGGAGTCAAAGTTTGTTGACCTGAAATTATCTTTGACTTTGCGACCTGCAATTCTACTCACATGATTGGGGATACTTTACAACCCCTATGTTCAAGTTTCATGGAAGAGGAACATATACTTTTAAAATTATGTTAAAAATTCAAAAATCTAACCACGGGTTACGTTTCTGATCATGATGCCAAAACATAGTCCAAGTTTTTTGATCTGAAATGACCTTTGACCTTGACTTTGTGACCTGAAATTCTACTCACATAATTGGGAATACTAGATAACCCTTTCATCCACGTTTCAGTGAATAAGAACTTATACTTTAAAAATTATATTAACAATTCAAAAACTTAACCTGTTGCCGTCACCGGAAAAGCGGCGCCTATGTCTCAAGTACCAAGTATTTTGTCTAAATATATGTTTTGTTAAATATTTTTACTAAACCAAAAATATCTTTTAAATATTTTTGTGTATAATCTCTATATTCCAGAGTATGCTTTTGGTTGGAAATTGGAGTGTTGGCAAAAACTTGCTGAAAAAACACACATATTTTTCAAACTAATTTTGTTATATTTTTGAAATATTTTGAAGTTGCAAAAGAACTTGCCACTAATCCTTAACATATCTTCCTTTGTTTGTGTGTCTGCGGGGCTATCGAAGATTCACTTTTTTGTTTAGGCATGTTCCATTTTGACAAATTTTGACAAAATTTCTAGTAATCATGGCACAATCAGCAATAATACGATCTTACAATATTATCAAATAATAATAATAATAATATACCGTACTTATATAGCGCATATCACAATTATGTCTCTATGCGCTGTAAGAAAGAGTAAGAAGGAAAGGTGGATAGATAAACATAAGAAGAATGAGATATGCTCAACATATATTCCTCTCGGTAACATTGGAAAGTATTTTTGAAAAGAAATGTTTGAAGACGCGCCTTAAAGTTGTCAACAGTATCACAGTTTTTTTATAGATTTTCCGGTAATTTATTCCAAAGTTCGGCCGATGCAACCTGAAAAAGCGAGACCCGTAGAAATGAATGATGAGGAGAGACTTTTGGGAAGATCTGAGGGTTCTGTTTGGAACATATTACGGCAAGTAATTCCGTTAAATAAGTACGAGCAAATCCCTTTATAAGGTAGGAAAACGAGAGTAAAAGGGTTAACCAATTTTTATCATCTTAGCAGATAGAGAGAGAAATGGTCTTTATTCGGCAACTAAAGGACATAATTTGGAACAAGACAGAATTATATGAAATACACACACAATATTGTATGAACTTATATAAATCATAAAAAATCAAAGAAATAAAGGCGATTTTTCAAGTTCGGCCACATTGTGCAGTGATATAACAAAGACCTTGATTATAGATATTAGTTTTTAAATATTTTTGTGATTGTTTTACTTAACAGTATAATAACTTACGTATATCTGAGCTTATATTTTCTATAAATTTCAGAGTACTTTTTTTAGTGTTACAAAACCGGGCAATAATAACTTTTTTTCAAGCATTTTTTCTAAATATATGCTAGGTAAAATGATTTTACTAATCCAAAAGTATCTTTAAAATATTTCTGTGAACTTTCTCTATATCACAGAGTAGGATTTTGGTTGGAAATTGGAATGTTTCAAAACTGGGTGAAAAAACACTTGATCAAGCATTTTCAAAGTAATTTTTTTATATTTTTGAAGTATTTGGTAGTGGCAAAAGAACTTTGCTGGTAATAATTACAATTTTTACGGGGGGGGGCCTATCGAATATTCATTTATTTTGTTTAGGCATGTTCCATTTGGACGAATTCGAAATGAGAATTTGCCCATGACATCAGGGAGAAGAAACAAATTTTCTAGTAATCATGGCACAATCAACAATAATAATAAGATCTAACGGTATTATCAAATCTCTTCATAATGTAGGAAGTGTTTTTCAAAGTAATTTTATTATATTTTGGAAGTATTTTCTGTGTATATTGGCAAATAACAATATAACTGGAAAATTTGATTTGAGGTGTATGTTATCTCTACATTAGTTATAATTTTGGTATACCGTATTTCGTATATGGCGTGAGAGGGCATATTTTGTCTCTAACTCACAATGCTCTTGACCTAGAAAAGTGACCTCTAAAGGCTCTAATCAACCCAACAATTTGATCAAATCGCTACTGAATCTCCCATCCAAGGTAGTAAGTGCAAGTTTAAATGATGGAGATAGATGGAGTTAATATTTCTAAGGCTCAATGGAGGGGATGCTAGGCTGGATGGAGGAGGTGCTAGGCTGGATGTAGTTAGTGTAAGTTTAAATGAAATCATGCTCAGAGATAGATGGAGTTAATATGTCTAAGGCTCAATGGAGGGGGTGCTAGGCTGGATGGAGGAGGTGCTAGGCTGGATGTAGTTAGTGCAAGTTTAAATTATAATCATGCTCGGAGATAGATGGAGTTAATATTTCTAAGGTTCAATGGAGGGGTGCTATGCTGGATGGAGGAGGTGCTAGGCTGGATGTAGTTAGTGCAAGTTTAAATGAAATCATGCTCAGAGATATAGATGGAGTTAATATTTCTAAGGCTCAATGGAGGGGGTGCTAGGCTGGATGGAGGGGGTGCTAGGCTGGATGTAGTTAGTGCAAGTTTAAATTATAATCATGCTCGGAGATAGATGGAGTTAATATTTCTAAGGTTCAATGGAGGGGTGCTATGCTGGATGGAGGAGGTGCTAGGCTGGATGTAGTTAGTGCAAGTTTAAATGAAATCATGCTCGGAGATAGATGGAGTTAATTAATTAATGTACATTAATTTCTAAGGCTCACTTGTCTTATGGAGGGGTGCTATAGGCTGGATGTAGTTAGTGCAAGTTTAAATGTAATCATGCTCGGAGCAAGATAGATGGAGTTAGTTAATGTACGTACATTTCTATGGAGGGGGTGCTAGGCTGGATGTAGTTAGTGCAAGTTTAAATGTAATCATGCTCGGAGATATAGGTTGAGTTAATATTAATTCTAAGGCTCAATGGAGGGGGTGCTAGGCTGGATGTAGTTAGTGCAAGTTTAAATGAAATCATGCTCGGAGCAAGATAGATGGAGTTAGTTAATGTACATTTCTATGGAGGGGTTGCTAGGCTGGATGTAGTTAGTGCAAGTAATGTCATCATGGTCGGATATATAGGTGGAGTTAATATTATTTCTAAGGCTCAATGGAGGGGGTGCTAGGCTGGATGTAGTTAGTGCAAGTTTAAATGAAATTATGCTCGGAGATATAGGCTCAATGGAGGGGGCCGTGCTAGGCAATTTTAAATGAAATCATGCTCGGAGATATAGATGGAGTTAATATTCCTATAGGCTCAATGGAGGGGGCCGTGCTAGGCAATTTTAAATGAAATCATGCTCGGAGATATAGATGGAGCTAATATTCCTATAGGCTCAATGGAGGGGGCCGTGCTAGGCAATTTTAAATGAAATCATGCTCGGAGATATAGATGGAGTTAATATTCCTATAGGCTCAATGGAGGGGGCCGTGCTAGGCAATTTTAAATGAAATCATGCTCGGAGATATAGATGGAGCTAATATTCCTATAGGCTCAATGGAGGGGGCCGTGCTAGGCAATTTTAAATGAAATCATGCTCGGAGATATAGATGGAGCTAATATTCCTATAGGCTCAATGGAGGGGGCCGTGCTAGGCAATTTTAAATGAAATCATGCTCGAGATATAGATGGAGTTAATATTCCTATAGGCTCAATGGAGGGGGCCGTGCTAGGCAATTTTAAATGAAATCATGCTCGGAGATATAGATGGAGTTAATATTCCTATAGGCTCAATGGAGGGGGCCGTGCTAGGCAATTTTAAATGAAATCATGCTCGGAGATATAGATGGAGTTAATTTTCCTATATGCTCAATGGAGGGGGCCGTGCTAGGCAATTTTAAATGAAATCATGCTCGGAGATATAGATGGAGTTAATATTCCTATAGGCTCAATGGAGGGGGCCGTGCTAGGCAATTTTAAATGAAATCATGTCTCACCTCCCTGGTTATACCAAGGAGATACCCTCCGCTTGCGCTGTGCAGTTACGGTAGTTATGTAGCAGCCCTATACAAAATACATACCTACCTAGTATATATTTCATTTTCAAGAACTTCAGTCAGTGTTCTCTCTCAATAATTATTAAATCCATATATCTCCTACATATGGATTTTACCCATACACTTAAAGTACAAGTCCACTCCACTGAAAAGTTGAGCTGATTAGATAGACAAAAATCTAAAAAGCCCAAATATAACTTGGTTTTGGAAAATGGTGCTCAGATTTATTTTAATAATTTTTTTTAATGAGCAAAAAACAAGTTAATGAGCGAGTCGGTTGTGACGTAGGGTCCTCACAACACAGATTCGTAATGTAACCAAATTTAATGCATACGTCTTTGTGAAGTGCCTCGATACAAACTATTTCATTCACCTGATAAGAATAATGAAACACTATTATTCTTATCAGGTGAATGAAATAGTTTGTATAGAGGCACTTCACAAAGACGTATGCATTAAATTTGGTTACATTACGAAAATAGCCTATTGTCAGAATGTATACCGCTGGCACTTTCGTTGTGAAGAGCATACGTCACATCCGTACAGCAATATAAATGTTTTGCTCGAAATACCCGAAACAAAAATCGCTCTTAAAAATCACCTGATTGAAGTACGCCCGTGATATTTGGCAGGTTTAACCTTTGATTTATTTACAACATGTTATAATTTTTGAAAATCGGAGTGGACTTGGGCTTTAAGCGTCAACCTCTTCACACACACCGCGCACCGACGTGAAAAGCTTTAAAAATATGCCAAAATCCCCCTTTTCAACTACATCTTTTGATCCGATCGGCCTAGTTCACCAACGGAAAAAGCATTAGAAAATTTGACTTTTCTTCTTTATGGTGATGTAAAAATCAGGATATTTTGTGGTTCCATCGCACCGTCATTTTTTGATCATTTTTCATCAATTTGGTCAAAATTTCTGTGGTATCGAACTTTTTGATTGAACGCTCCTGGCTATATCTGGCGGTTTCTTGCCGGGAGAGGGCTATTTTTTACCAACGGAAAAAGATTCATGTCATTCAGTTCATTCTGAACATTTTGATATATAAATGATTGTCATTGGATGAAAAAAAAAACCCGTCAAAAGATAAAACCAATCGGTACCTCCGTCTGATTTTGGGAACTCCATTTTTCTCCATTGATTAACGTGTGTTGCCTCTCGATCGCTGTAATTTGTAGGGTAGAGGATAGTTCCCCAGTTCCCCAGTCACCTTTCAATTTGACGTCATAGAAATGAATATGTATAAGCAAGCACATGCCGTGAACGTAGTCTTTGTTCAAGTTGATTCTGCTGCCGGGTCAGTACACAGAATAACAGTTCTCTGGGTCAGTCCAATAGTCCATCGATATAATATAGTCTTATTACGTAACAAACATTCGTAGTCGGCAAGGGGGGGGGGCTACCTATTTTTGTTATTGTAAAATGGACTGTGCTATGTGTATAGGCCTAAGGATCATGATTTAAAAGGGATTTTCGTTCACAAGGGTTGATGAGATATATATGTTCCTCTATTTCTTTCATTGTTTATATCAATTCAATTCAATTCAAGACTTTATCGCCTTTGCTTTTCAGATTTTGAGATAGGATTCGTTTGTTTTCCAGATGCCTGCGTGTGTCATGTCATGTGTTTCATCTTTCATCTTTTGACCGGAAATATTCGTTGGTGGAGAATTTGTTTGTTTCTGGGGTGTCTCCCTGTCTCTCACATGCAGTCTCTAAGTCCAGTCAAACAAAGAAAATGCAATAAACTATCAATAATTCATTGCATTTTACCCCGGTCCCGAACATAAAAAAATCCTCTATACGGCCATGCATTATGGCTCAAGGCATGGCCACACAGAGGATTTTTTTTTCTGTTGGGGACCGGGGGGAATTCAATGAATTATTGATAATTTATTGCATTTTCTTTGTTTTTTTTTTATTTCTGGGGGCTGCCCCCTACCCTAGCCCCCGCTGCGTACAGTCATGATTCAGTGGCAAAGCAATGGCCTCGTAGCTGTGAGGCCCCAGGATCAAAACCGTGTCGATGTGCTATATAGTGCCCTTTTGTGAGGCATTAATCCTCATTACTGTCATTTATGACTTAAGGGCGTAGGTCCCCTAGTTGATAAGCATAGTATAGCATACACATGCTTTAGCAGTCACGCAAAACAAACACTCGCAATAATTATTCAATAAAATCTGAGAATGTATACTATTATCTAGATCTATTAGGAATAAATCATTGTCAAAATAATTCCATAAATTGGGGTAAACAAAATATTCCAACGTTATGAGCAACAGTGTATTTGTTGGTGGAGAATTTGTTTGTTTCTGGGGGTGGGGGGGGGGGAGGTGTAACAAAATAAGAAATAAATAAATCGAGATTTCATTATGTTATCCTTTCTTGCAAAATCAATCGAAATCCGTAAACAATCAAGCTTCAATTGGTTAGCCATGGTTCACCATGTGCCTGGAAAGATCGTAATAAAATATTATTTGATGTAGCATAAAAGTATACCACTGAATTCGAATCTCTCTCTGTCTCCCTGTCTCTCAGTCTCTAACTCCGGTTTCACACTCCCCCTTCCCCCCTCTCTCTCTCTCTCTCTCTCTCTCTCTCTTTCCTCTCCCATCCTCTCTTCGTTCCTTTCCTCCTTCTCTATCTCTCTCCATCAGCTCCTTAAAATATCGTCTTTCATTGGACTTCAAACTATCACGTTTCAAATATATGTATTTATTATTTTACTGCAGATGCATTTTATGGTAATTGGGTAGTGATTTGTGAATGTTAAGCACATAACAGTACATGTGATGTGGTATTAGACTTTTAGTATAGTATAATGTGAAAAAACAAAAAAACGGCCTAAAAACTCTATCCGGCAGGCGGAGGGCGATGAGTTGCCCCCAAAAAAAAAAAAATATATATATATATATTATTATAAGTAGTAGTAGTAGCAGCAGCAGCAGTAGTAGTAGTAGTAGTAGTAGTAGTAGTAGTAGTAGTAGTAGTAGTAGTAGTAGTAGTAGTAGTAGTAGTAGTAGTAGTAGTAGTAGTAGTAGTAGTAGTAGTGGATGGTAGTAGTAGTAGTAGTAGTAGTAGTAGAGTAGAGAGAGAGAGAGATAGAGAGTAGAAGTAGAAGTAGTAGTAGTAGAGTAGAGAAAGGAAGAAGAGAAGAGAGAAGAAGAGTAGTAGAGTAGGAGTAGTAGTAGTAGTAGTAGTAGGAGGTAGAGTAAGGCCAGGCGCGGATCCAGGGGCCACCCCCCGCAAAAAAGAGAAGGAAGGAAAGGGAAAGAAAAAGGAAAAGAGGAGATAAAGGGAAGGAAAAAACAGGAAGAAGAAAAGAAAAGAAGGGGGATATCAGTTGCGATTTTCCGCCAACAAGTTGTGGATCGGGAGGCCTTTCCTCCCCGCCAAAGAGAGAGAATGACGGGAAGGGAAAGGGAAAGAGGAGAGACAGGGAAAGACAAAAAAGAGGAAGAAAAAAGATAGGGGAGATCAGTTGCGATTTTTCCCGCCAACAAGGTGTGGATCGGGGGGACGTAAGGCCCTTGCCCCCATACCAGGGGCGGATCTAGCTTTTGCTAAGGGGGACTTTGACCCAATGACGATGCGGATACTGTGTGGGTCTGGACACATGATGGCGTTTTTCTATGCACATCACATTTTCACTTGGCAGCCTAGGGGGTTAAACCTCCTAACCCCCGTAGATCCGCCACTGCCCCCTCCTCAGCAAGAGAGAGAGAGAGAGAGAGAGGGGGAGGTATGGGAAAGAGAAAGAGGAGAGAAAGGGAAAGAAAATAAAGAGGAATAAGAAAAGAAAAGGGGAAAAGTAGAAAAGATCAGTTACGATTTGTATCGCTGCTTCTACCATCATTGTACAACTATCATTGTACAAAATTAAATGTATATATATATTTATTTATTTATTCCTGTTTGATAACAATAATATGAGTATAAACTCATAACAGCAACAAAACAAAATGCAGAAGAAAACTATTTGGCAGGCAGAAAGAAACTCAAAAAATGATCATGCATTTGCATGTAAGTGTATCATTAGAATTATTCATATTGTTTTATTACATCTTGTGAAATAGTATGCATTCAAGCTTTTGGAGCTTTTTTGTGTATTTGTATGAAAGAATGCGTTAGGAACTTATAATGCACATGATGCAATTTCAGGTGCAATTTATTATGTGAAACGCCTTGTCGAATACTCGAATACTCCTTCATTTTTGTTTAACCTTTAATACAGTAATACAGATAGGCCTATGTGCAAGCCAACCAACTTTGTTTTTAATCATGTCAACCACAACCTTTCTAAACCTGATCAAATATGGGACACGCACGGCCAGGCGCTAGTGTAGGAAATCTTAAAATGTTAATCAGTTATATGACAAAATAACGTGTATGTTGCCTTACGAAAAAGTCTAATTTAGTCAGGCCTGAATGAGTGGAAAAAAAAACAAAACAATTGAAAAAACATATTTCATGACGTTCCAAATTCCCCATTAACCAAAACGATTGGAGAGTGAGTACTCGTTTTTGTTCTTCTTCAAAACTTACTAAATAAAAAAAGTATTAAAAATAGCTGGCCCGGATACTTCAGCCTCTCACGAAACGCAAGTAGGTGTCTCAGGCCCAGGCCTGAGGTGTCTTTCCATTGTCATGTTGTTAATTGCTCTTTGCACGCTATTTTGTATGAGAAGGTGGAGTATCCGCCTATACAATTTTAATCGTACAAAAACTACAAGTTGTCTTTCTTGGCATGTTTGTTCCAAAGAACCTGCTACGTATAAATGTGTAAAAGTGATATAGTAAACAACCAGTCTATTCACTCTGGTTCTGAAGGGTATAAAGCACAACTTGTAATCATATTACAAGCCAATAAAGTCTACTTTTTGAAACTTAATATCGAGCCCGACATCTTTATTATATCACATTCGACCAGGGGCGGCGATTTTTTTTCATGACCGGGGGGACGAAATGCGAGGGACGTTTTGGGGGCAGAAAAAATTCCGCATCACCACCACTCTTACATGTTACATTTAGGTTCCGCGGTTTAGAGACGTTTTTTGAAAGTGGGGCTAAAGTACTTACGATCAGGTAGAGCAAAGTGAGCGAAGCAAGTGGAGCGTAAATTGGCTTAGGGTTCAGGGGCAGAGCCCCATGAAGCTCAGGGGTTTTAGGCATTTAATAACGGTCAGATAAGCAATGAGGGGCCCGCCTTAGGGTCCTTGTGGGGTAGTAGGAGTAGTAGTACATTTTGAGGGATATTATGCGGGAGCGTAGCTACCGAGTGAGAATTAAGATTCTTGCATTTATATTTGTCTAAACGCTGCACTCTTGGGCCCTCCAGAGCCTAAAAGTGTGTTGCAGTCTTTAGTCAGTATTTGCTTTTTTCAAATTTTCAGGGGGGACGATCCCCTAAAAAGAGGGGGACGTGTCCCCCCCCCCGGATCGCCGCCCCTGCATACGACAATGACTTGTTTTCACACATAAAATATTTAGGCTGATCCTATTGAAAATGGTTATTGATTGTATTGAAAATGGTTATTGATTTACAGTTCCTGGCCATCTCAGATACATAACTATTTGATATGATCGCCGAGGAATAATGAACTCTTACGGCTCCTGCAAGAGCCGACGTATGCTGATAAGGATTCACAAAACTCAGTGTTTAGGGCGGGTTTCGAGGGAGTTAGCGTACATGACCATGATGACACCCACAAAACTAACCTTATTCATTACCGAACAAAACATGAAGAAGGAGCCCCTCGACAACATAGGTGTAAATATACATTTTCTTTCGCAATTTAGAAACTTTAGCCATTATAATGTTCTGTATGGACTTAAAAATCTCAGAATATTTTTTTCCGGCGGGAGTGAAATCCTGGTGAAAGCCCTCCCCTTCCGTTCTGAACAATATGTGGGTGTTATGTTTCGATATGACAGGCGTGGGATATGCTTTTGCGCCCCTCTCGACCCCTCCTCCCCACGAGACCAAGCGCCAGATTCGCCACTGGTCAACACTGGCGTACTGATGGGGGGCTTGGGGGCAAGTCCCTCCAATAAAATTCAAACGTGGTTTTCTAATTCGATACCAGTGATTTACGAATGTTGCTAAAATGACATAATTTTCCGGGATTTTTCCTCACATTTTTTAGTAAATTATACTTTTTTATGCGTTTGTTGGAAAATGTACAAATTCCCAAACTTACAGTCAGGCAAGAAATATTCTTATTTAGAAGCCTACATGTCAGGGCCCGCGGAACGGCGGGGCTCGGGGTGCTCGAGCTCCTCCACTTATTTGAAAAAGTATATTAAAGAGAATTAGAAAGAAAGAGAGAAAGAAAGAAAGAATAGTGACCTGCCAGTGTCATAAAATAATAAGGTATCAAAATATGCTCATCTGACCGTGATTAAATGCCTAAAACCCCTGAACTTCAGGGGCTCTGCCCCTTGAACCCAACAAATGGCCCTAAGCTGGGCCCCTGGATGCTCATCTGACCGTAATTTAATGCCTAAAACCCCTGAGCTTCCGAGGGCTCCACCCTCTAGACCCCACGCCAATTAGTTACCTGCCAGTGTCACAAAATAAATAAGGTATCAAAATATGCTCATCTGACCGTAATTAAATGCCCATATTACCCCCTGAGCTCCCGGGGGCTCAGTACGTAAACATTCGTGCAACCCCCTGTTCTTTTAAAAATATTTCCACTTGGTCAGTTATCAGTGTTTCTGCTTCATATCACCGGCAAGACTAATAATACCTGTATATATTAGGTTCTATCGGATTTGTCAATTTAAAAAGGCAAAACACAGTGTTGGTGAAAAATAATGTACATCCAAGTGCCAAATAAAAATATACTTTAAAAAAAGAAGAAAAAAAGAATAAAGGCCTGTATTTGAAAAACAAATTGAGGGCTAGCTACCCTATTTAAAAAAAATTAAAAAAAGGCTATGACCACTTTCGTAGGATAAATGATTTTTACAAGGTTCACATCGTTACATGTATTTAAACTAAACATACTCGTAAATACCTTGGATGTTCTCTTGACTAATAACTTCAGCTCTAAATGAAATTTCATCAAGTTTTCCTTATTTTAGAAAGCGGTAATTTTGCCATTAATGATCCAGATCATCAAATGACGCTGTATACCCTATTTAAACTTGTTTACATGCATTCAATATTTGTTTGAAAACATTTCAATCATCTCAAATTTTGGTAGTAAATACTACCTTCGTTTTAGGCATAGTACCGTGATCCAACTTATTTATTTATTCATTCATTCATTTCTTCATCTATTGCAAACAAGAAGGTTTGATTGAAAACGTATATACTTAAAATGCCTGTATAACTGTACGAATTAAACGTATTACATTCTTATTTTCTGATATACAACAATTGTAATCTGCAATTTTTGTAATTATGTGTATATAAATTATTAACGAGATGTGGCCCCTGCTGCAACCCCTGTCTGGATCTGTCACTGTTTCAGCGGTAGAATAACGAGTGCATAGTGAGAGGCCACAGTTTCAATGAGTAATGATTTATATGATTAGGAAAAAAAAAAAATTAAAAATATTTGTATTTGCGTTTTATGGCATGACCTTCTGCGAAAAAAAAAAAGAGAGAATTGTCTAAATCCTCATTGCATGTATTATTAACTGCTGCTGCCACTGCTGCTGCTATATTTCTTCTTCTACTACTACTACTACTACTACTACTACTACTACTACTACTACTACTCCTACTACTACTACTACTACTACTACTACTCACTACTAACTACTACTACT
>CP137668.1:24973931-25031860 GCA_037976565.1 Mesocentrotus franciscanus
TACAGTTAGGGTTTTCTGTTGTACGCAGAAAACCCAAATTTTGTATTCTTTCCTCAATCTTCCTCTTCAAACACATTTGTTTTGAAAAAATTTCCAAAAGTGTGTTTTAATTGAATGACATCATTTTTCATATCATTATACAATTTAGTGAAATTTTGTCATCAAGATCACGTGTTCCACATTCGTAGACTATGCGCATGGCATGCGAAAACTGCGCGGGAAGTACAGGTGTATGCGCAGCCAATGCGCAAATTGTGAGCAAATTAGTCGTTAACTAGTCGTGAACATGCGTGGAACTAGGCCGACGGACACGCATCGACACGCATCGGCGCGCACTGGCACGACTAGGTAGCGCATAGGTTGCGCATAGTTCACGAAGTGTTCACCCCAAAAAATTGTCGTGCCAAAATTTTGAAAATTTTGAAAATTCTGTCACGCATTTCATGCACGGCCCGCATCCTCCCGACGTTACCACAATTACTTCACGCATTGGCACGCAAGAGTATGTGTCTATGCGCAAACTATGCGCAAACCAAAATGCGGGCAAGTGTCAACGGGGCAATACTTATTCAGCAATTTCGAGCGAACGGCGCTCTAGTCTATAGCATTGAATTGAATTGAATTGATAATGGTTTTATTGAGTAAAAACAATGCATGGCAGCCTAAACGGCAGAATTGGGCAATGTTTTACAAATGTAAAATACAATATAAAATATAAAAACATTCATAGCAAATGACATCATAATCAATGAACTGAACGTGAATGAGTAAATTGTATAATATTTAACTATAAAATTCTTATTTCTTGTTTGATGTCCCTAACTCATTATAAAAAGGAGATAAAGAAAAGTGGAGTAGAACATGATAATGGAGTAGAACATGATAATGGAGTAGAACATGATAATGGAGTAGAACATGATAATGGTATAGAGTAAAGAAAGAAAAGAAAAGAAGATGGTAAGATTGAAAAGAAGATGAAGAGGAAAAAGAAGAGGAAAAAGTAGAAGAGAAGGAGGAAAAAGAAGAAGATTCAAGTAGGGATAGTAGGAGGATAGACGGAGGGTAGTGCGAATAGTAACAATATCATAAGATATCAATATCCAACCATTACACATTATACAAACTACAAATGATAGAGGTGAAGTAATGTAGAAAACAAATACTTGTATATGGCAAATTGTATGAATGAACAATATACTCTAGGCAATAGCTACTCAAAGTAAAAGGTTATACTGGTTTATCCAGACTATAAAAAGGGGGAATTATTAGAAGAAGTGACATAGAACAAGAAGAAAGAGGGAAAAGTGGCTTGTTGGAACACGAATGAGAAGGAAGGAGAAGGGCGAGATGAAGAAGGAGGTGGAAAAGTAGAAGTGGTAGAGGAAGAGGAGACAACTGACATTGGCCATGGAAGATAATTTCAGTCATTTAAACAATTAAAAATAAATGGTTAAAGATTTTTAACTTCGATACAGAAGATGTAGTGTTTCTACATGTATTAATACAAAGATTAGACCCCAGTATAAATATTAAAAAAGTATATATATAAACAAAAATATATATGTATAAAATAATCTACATAAAAACTTGATTTCATTACATTGTGTGTATCCTTTTAAATTGAAACCATAGTTTGCATTCAAGTATTGCACTTATGGGTTTACATCATAACTATGATATTGGTAATATTAAAAACATCCGTTTTCGTGTTAACTAGAATTGTGGATACGTATAAGTAATGGTCTGGGGCTATTTTTCACTTTGTTTGATCGGCAACGTAGTTCAGGTAATTTCATAGTATATCTAAGGACTCTTTTTTTGAGTAATCTGTGGTAAGACGTTATTTAACTGGTTACTGGAAATACATTTTCCAATAAAAGATGTGCACAGCGAAAGTCTCTGTTGCTCAAGTGATTGCATATCAAAGCAGGTAAGAGCATTCTGGTATTAAAGTTGTATACCGAGCACCAACGATAATGCGGAGGGCTCGCTTGGATTTTTCTAAGCTTTCGCATTATTTCTTGGTGATGCTGCTATTCCATATCAGTGTTCCATATTCGAGAATGGGCCGAACATATCCATCATATATGGTTAACAAATCGCGACCTGGAAGGCAGTGCCTTTATAAGATACGTAGCATGTGAAATTTTCCGTTTGCTCTTTTGATGATATCGGTAAAATTTGATTCCCATTTCAGGTCACTTTGGATCAGAATGCCGAGAAGCTTTATAATATTGACAGATTGTAATTCTTGGCCATCGATGCAATTTGCGGGTGGGACGGTAGGATTTTCGTGTAAAATAGACTTCCATTGTGATCCGGGCCACACGCTGTATTTCGCTTAATTTTGACCAGTGCCTTCTGTACCTCCCAAGGGTGGACTGTTGGACTTGGTTTGGGCGATGGCAAAAAGGCAGGTAGGCTAGAAGCGTTTAGTGGGTCTAAGTCTCATGAAATTGAAATGAAGTGCTCATTAATTGCCTTAGCAATCTCCTCGTTGTCCTCTGAATCTAACCAAGGTACGGCAATGCATGGGCGGCTGGTCCCGCTTTCTACCTGTCATTACGCGAATCTTGCGGTACCAGGCGGCAGGGTTGGTCTTTTTCAGTCGCTGACTCGCTGTACACGCGTTGGGTAATATTCCGATAATGCTTTGTTAATCATTTGTTTGATTTTATTAGGTAGACGTTTCCAATCAGCATTATTATTATGTTGGTCATATACACGCTGCCGTTTGTGAATTAGATATTTTATTTTACCAGTTATCAATGGTTTATCTGTTTGGTGTAATTTCATTTTACGAGTTGGGAAGTGGACGTTGATGGCAGCATAGAGGGTTTTAAAAAAGGCTTGACACTGCGCCTTGACGTCATGTGGCTCAATAACTTTTCTCCAATCATGTGAGCTCACCCATCTACCGAAAGAACAGATTGCACTGGCAGACACCAGACGGTTTGTGCGGGTTTTGTCAAATTTGGCATTGCTCTGTAATGTTTCAGCTGCCAGAGTAATGTCGCATGGTCAGATTGTCAATTCGGTGACAAATTGTTAACGTTGTCATAAAACTGACTAATGTTAGAAATGATTTTGTCTAGTGTGCATGTGCCCCTTGTTGGCTGGTGCACAATTTGTTTGTACCGCTGGTCATACAGAAGAGGGTAACGTTGAGTTGATGAAAATCACCCATAACGATAAATCCTGCATTTGGGTGACTTGTAGTGAGAAGGTCCAGGGTTGATGGTCCATCAACTGTTCTGCGACTGCGTTATCTGGCTGCGGATAATATATCACGGCGCAGAATAAGCATGAGTTAGATCGCGCTGGTCGAGTTGGTCGAACTTGTATCCATGTAACTTCGAGGTCATTGGGAACGGAAACATTGCTGGGTTGGGCCGGGTAAATATCATGTTTCGCATACAGGGCTACGCCACCACCAATGCGATTGACTCTCGATTTAGTTACCAGCGCATATCCTGGTATGGAAACCAGTTGAGCCGATAGGTCATGCTTATACCACATCTTGGTAATTCCACTAATATCAGCATCATTTTCTAGGATAACTGATTAACTGTACATAGTTCGTCAAACTTATTGTTCGCTGAGCGGGGATTGCATAGAAACACGGTGGGGAGATGTGAAATATTGTGTTTCCTGGTTGGAACAGTTCGGATTTTGATAAGGTTTTTGGCGTTTGACTCCCGGGTCAGTAAAGGGGGGGTTTCTCTCAACCTGGTTGATGATCGTGGGGATGGTATTGCGGTAATGTTATTGTTTGCGCTTACCAGCACGACATCCACGATGGGTAGGCCTATGGGGTTCGCGTCTTTGAATGCCGAGTAGCTTTATATTGTCCAATACAGGAAGTGAAAGGGTCACATTTACATTCGATGATAATCCAATGGTAGTAGTTGTTCCGAACTACAGTAATGCTGAATGAGGGTATGGTACACATGGCGACTGTCGGAACCATATGTACATGTACGTACTGTTTCAGGCCCGGGTTTAATTTGACATCTCCACAGCATATGAGTGAGAGAGAAAAAGTGGCACATGAGTTTGGGTAATATCGTATCAGCGCTTTTAAGAAGCCTCTGCGGAGGAAGTACTTGCCGAGTTTGAGTTCAATATTGTGAAGGAGGCCATTTTGTCCATCAGCATTAATCCATAGAGAAACATACACAACGCATACGAGTAGACTTGCACATACCCTGAACATAGCCATTGTCGGAGCTCGATGGTCATTACATGTATATGTCCAAACTCTTTGACCCCAGTCTCCCCTCATTTGTCCAGAAGAATGGTTCTATTCAGATTAGTCATTCAGCATGAAAAGTACGGGGTTAAAATGGCATAATGTACAGTTGTCGCACAATGACTAAAAAAACACAATTTGCCAGTAAATGTGTTTCTCCAGAAAAATATTCCTTAAAAGTTGTCTAGTAAGAGCACAAACATATCCCAGTCAGTTTGACAGACATTTCGAATCACCTGGGTCAAACAAATTCCAGTAAAAACCATGGAAATCGGGAGCAGTGACACTGATGGCTGCCGTTCAAGCGCACGTTCAGCATGAATATTCATATTTGCTGTGCTGCGCCGCTACACACATGCGAACTTTCTCTTCGCTATGTTGAATTGACGATATACAACTTGGATAAATTGGTTTAGGACAAGGAATCACCTATATTTGCCTCTCATTTTTGTCTCGCCTGCGTAGCAAAAAGCGAGACATAGGCGCCGCTTTTCCGGTGGCGGCGGCGGCGGCATCAACATCAAAAACTTAACCTTGGTTAAGTTTTTGATGTTGAAGTATCTTTCATGCTTAGCTCCCATGAAATAACAATTTCAGGGAGAATCTTAATATAATTTTGAAAGTATAAGGTCTTATCCAATGAAACTTTGACTAAAGGGTTATCAAGTATCCCCAATCATGTGAGCACAATTGCTAATGGGCCACACTGCCTATAAATAATGTCCCTACCTCAATTTTTCATCATATCGAATCGCGTAATGCAGGCGTGACCGCCGAGAGCGTTTCCTTGTTTAAATATTAAACTTTAGGAGGAAAAAATTCACAGTATCTTGGTTTAGCTTTTTCACGCTACTGACCTGCTGAAAACAAGAAACTCTAACAAAATGCGTTTTGGGGGCTTACCATAACTGGAATTGGGCTTTAAGAATTCGATACCATCAAGAAATGGGATCAAATATTTAAGGTGACACACCAGGGGGTAGTCATAACAGCATCTATTGCATTGCTAATCAAATAGTGTGTCGTTGATAATCATGAATAAGAAAAAGAATTGAAGCTGGAATGGAAAATGAGCACAGAACTTTATTTTAAGTATGGCTCTTTTTTTATAAACCTATCTTAAATGCAAAGTGCACCCTAACATCAAGCTGATTTGAATAGATAGAGAAAAATCAAACAAGCATAACACTGAAAATTTCATCAAAATAAGATATATTATAAAATAAGAAAGTTACATCATTTTTAAGTTTTACAGTTTTATGCATAACGTGGTCGGTTTGCAAATGAGGAGCCGATGATGTACTGTATGTATTTTATCATATGAAATTTCAAATATTTCAATTTTTATAAAGAAGTTCTCAATTGAATCACAATAAGTTACAATCATGATGAGTTTACATGTTCCATGAGGAGAAAAACTATGTTTTACATTATTGGAGCAAAAATTTGAATATTTGAAATTTTGTATCATTATATAATAGAATAGTGGGTGTGTGACATCATAGGCTCACGCTTGTGCATACCGACCATGTAATGCATATATATCACTGTTTTGTGAAAACTGAAACTACATGTATGTACATGTAAAACTTTAAAATGCCATAACTTTCTTATTTTACATCATATTTTGATGAAATTGTTAGTGTTATGCTTGTTTGGTTTTACTCATAATTCAAATCAACTTGATGTTGAGGTGGACTTGGCCTTAGCTTAGTCAATTCATGACAACCACACTTTCCCTGTTCATACGGTAGCCTCTAATCGGGCACATCTACAAGGAGGTCAATGAATATGCATATCAATGACGTCGTGTCAAATCATGAATATTGATGTTCTTGAATGCGCGCGTACGTACGTGCAGAATTGGGGTCATGTACAATGAAGGTGAAAGTCGTGCAACACAGTGGCTCAGTCATAATTATCAGGGGCAAAATCTTACCATTATACAGTTGTATTGTCTGTGGTTATGAGGTAGAAGTATTTGAGTGTTAAGTATATTTATTGAGTTTCGATTTTGATAGCGTGTTTATACAAATTTGGCGATTCTTTTGGTCGTTTTTGAACTCCGAAGAGCACGTGGCCAACTCGCGGTCGTCTGCCAAACCACCTCCCTGCAGGTGTGCCCGCCTACCTCTACATGTGCCCGAGGAGAGGGGAGGGTAATGGAATAAGCCATACAGCTAGTGTCGTATATATATCGATTATTCTAGATGTAAAGGATGTGATAAAGCTTGCTAAGAAAGTCTAAGATACAAATTAGTTTCACAAATATCAGGTCAACTTATTTTCATTGATTTTCTTTGGATTATACTTGTTTAACATTATGGTCAAATTAAAACATCACCTCCCCTGTAGATGTGCCCGCCTCGATCGATCCCCCTACCCCTACATGTGCCCGAGATAGGGGAAGTGGAGCAATTCATACAACTAGTGTTGTATATTGAGTATTCTACATGCATGTAAAGGATGTAACAATTAAAGCTCCCTTATATACAAATGAGTTTCCAACTATCAATTCAACTTCTTTTCATTGATTTTCTTTGGATTATACGTGTTAAACGTTGTTAAAGCATCACTAGCTCCCTGTAGATGTGCCCGCGCATATACCGCTACATGTGCCTGAGATAAGGGAAGTGAATTAATAGGCCTACAAATAGTATTATATTTTCAATATCCGAGAGATAACGGATGTAACAAAGCTCCCTAATATACAAATGAGTTTCCAACTATCAATTCAACTTCTTTTCAATGATTTTCTTTGGATTATACGTGTGAACGTTGTCAAAACATCACCTCCCTGCATGTAGATGTGCCCGCATAATATTATACCGCTACATGTGCCCGAGATATTAAAGGGAAGTGTATTAGCAATTAGGCCTATAAATAGTGTTATATTGTCAATATCCGAGAGAAAACGGATGTAACAAAGCTCCCTAATATACAAATGAGTTCCAATTTACTATCAATTCAACTTCTTTTCATTGATTTTCTTTGGGTTATACGTGTTTTACGTTGTCAAAACATCAACTCCCTGTAGGTGTGCCCGCCTATACCTCTACATGTGCCCGAGATAGGGGAGGGTAAATTAAGCAATATACAGCTAGTGTTGTATATTGAATATCCGACATGTAAAGTATATAATAAAGCTTCTAATATACAAATGAGTTTCACAAATATCAATTAATCTTTTTTTCATTGATTTTCGTTGGATTTTACGTGTTTTACGTTATCAAAACATGCACCTCCCTGTAGATGTGCCCGCCTACCGCTACATGTGCCCGAGATAGGGGAGTGTATAGTAATAGGCATACAACTAGTGTTGTAAATTGAATATCCGACATGTAAAGGATATAATAAAGCTTCTACAATACAAATGAGTTGATCAAAATATCAATTTATCTTCTTTTAATTGATTTTTTTGGATTTTACGTGTTTAACGTTGTCAAAACATCAACTCCCTGTAGATGTGCCCGCCTACCGCTACATGTGCCCGAGATAGGGGAAGTGTATAGGCGTACAACTCAGGCGCGGATCCAGGATTTCTTAGGGGGGGAGGCCCAAATTTGAAATTATGCGAGCCAAATGCGAGACAAAAAAATCTGCATCGCCCCACTACATGCAGTCCCCGCTGTTGTAAATTGAATATCCGACATGTAAAGGATATAATAAAGCTTCTAATATACAAATGAGTTTCACAAATATCAATTTATCTTCTTTTCATTGATTTTCTTTGGATTATACGTGTTAAACGTTGTTAAAGCATCACTAGCTCCCTGTCAGATGTGCCCGCCTACCGCTACATGTGCCCGAGATAGGGGGAGTGTAGTAATAATGAAGGCATACAACGAGTGTTGTATATTGAATATCCGACATGGAAAGTATAAAAAAAAAGAGCTTCTTATTTACACATGAGTTTCACAAATATCAAGTTATCTTCTTTTCATGGATTTTTTTGGATTTTACGTGTTTAACGTTGTCAAAACATCAACTCCCTGTAGATGTGCCCGCCTACCGCTACATGTGCCCGAGATAGGGGAAGTGTATAGGCGTACAACTCAGGCGCGGATCCAGGATTTCTTAGGGGGGGAGGCCCAAATTTGAAATTATGCGAGCCAAATGCGAGACAAAAAAATCTGCATCGCCCCACTACATGCAGTCCCCGCTGAACGTTTTTCAAATTGGTGGAGGAGGCTAAATTATTTACGATTGGGTCGTAAATTGGCTTGGGGTCAAGGGGCAGAGCCCCCGGAAGCTCAGGGGGTATGGGCATTTAAATACGGTCAGATGAGCATATTTTGAAACCTTATTCATGACACTGGCAGGACACTATTGGCGTGGGGTCCAGGGTGCGGAGCCCCCAGAAGCTCAGGGGTTTAAGGCATACAATTACCGTCAGATGATCATCCTGGGGCCCGCCGTAGGGCCCTAGGTGGAATCCAGGGGGCAGAGCCCCCGGAAGCTCAGGGGTTTTAGGCATTTAATCACGGTCAGATGAGCATATTTTGATACCTCATTATTTTGTGACACTGGCAGGTCACTATTCTTTCTTTCTTTCTCTCTTTCTTTCTATTTCTCTTTTATATACTTTTTCAAAAAGAGTGGGGGGGCTCGAGGCCCCCGAGCCCCGCCGTTCCACGGGCCCTGACATGTAGGCCTCTAAATAAGCATATTTCTTGCCTGACTGTAAATTTAGGAATTTTCCAACAAACGCATAAAAAAAGTATAATTTACTAAAAAGTGAGGAAAAAATCTCGGAAAATTAAGTCATTTCAGCAATTTTGTAAATCACCGGTGTCGAATTAGAAATAAACTACGTTTGAATTTATTGGGGGCAGGCAACAAGCCCCCCATCAGTACGCCAGTGGGGCCCCCGATCTTGTTGGCGGGAAAAATCTTTTCACCCTTTTCTTTTCTTCTTCCTCTTTTTTGTTCCATTTTAGCTCTCCTCTTTCCCTTTCCCTTCCTTCTCTCTTTTTTTGGCGGGGGCGGGGCAAAGGCCTTTGCCCTCCCGATCCACAACTTGTTGGCGGGAAAATTGCAAGTGATATACCCCTTCTTTTCTTTTCTTCTTCCTCTTTTTTTCCTTCCCTTTATCTCCTCTTTTCCTTTTTTCTTTCCCTTTCCTTCCTTCTGTCTTATTTTTGTGAATGGGGGAGGAGGCAACAGCCTGGGAGGCAAGGCTCTTTCGCCCCCGCCCCCGATCTCCTTATTTTTCCCCCTTTTCTTTTCTTCTTCCTCTTCTTTCTTTCCCTTTCTCTCCTCTTTCCATTTCCCTTCTTTTCCTTCTCTCTCTCTCACTTTTCTTTTTTTTTGCGGGAAGTGAGCACTTATTCTTTTAGTCTGTGCTTACAAACAAGCTTTGGACACCCAGGTGCAGAAAATGAGTGGTGAGTTATGATCAAAGTATTACCTACTCAAATTTTGAAATCCTAGTGTCTTATGATAATTTCTGTTATGCATGTACATAATATATTTAAGATGAAAAAGAAAGAGAATAAATAAAACAAATTTAGTCATATTTCCCACATAAGGCTTTCTCAGGTTTTAATGAGACTACATTGAACATACATCTTAATGTGCACGCAGTTGTCTTGACCACAAGTGCAAAGCAATAGAGTAGGGAGAGAGAGAAAGTGAGAGGGGGAAGGAAAGAAAATTGTTTATTTTTCCTCTTACATCCAGTGTCCATTGCAGAACCTTTTCATGATCATATTTTTAGATAAACATGTATATATATATATATATATATATAAGTGCGAGAATTCTCAACTCTGACAGACGTATATATATATATATATATATATATATATATATATTATATACACTCGTGTATATCCCAGTTACATTGCAAAGTGATGCTAATGTGAAGCCATAGAGCAAACCTTGATGTTTATGAAGAGGATTAGTGTTAAACTTTTCTTTTTTTAAAGAAAATATGGTTGACTCTACAAAAGATTATTGAACACTTTCAAAACATCTTTTAAGTCATTCTTGTGATGATGTGGACATCAGCTACATTTTTGTTGATGATTAGAATAAATGAGTTGGTTTACCAAAATGATGTTGCTTTTGACAAGTATCTTTGTAAAAGTTGGGTGATGCTTATGCATATTTATGAATTATATAAATTTATTTTGTTTAATTTAAGATACAATTTATCACTTCACAAATAAGGAAAAGAAATATAGGCATTTGTATGACTTGGCAGCTCTCTTAAGCCCTTTTAAAAAAAGTTTTCAGGTTTTTATGAAAGCACAAACCCTTCCACTAATATGGACTTGTTAAGCTTGAAGCTTAATTATATTAGACAGGAAACATCGAATCGAGCCACATTTATGTGCAAAATGTAATATCTGGCTAGCACATCTGCAGGGAAAAGATACGATTGACCAATTAAAACATGTTATTATTCAAAGGAATTTATTTTTTCATTTTTAAAATGAAATCACTACCCCTTCCATATGGACTTGTTAAAGATTAAAGCTTAATTATATTTGACAGGAAGCATGGAATCGAACCACAAACATGCATTTGTGTAAAATTTAATAATTAGGTTAGCACATGTGCAGGGAGGAGATAGTTGAACAAATGAAACACGTAATTATTCCCCCCCCCCCAAAAAAAAAAAAAACAATGACAAGAAGTTGAATTGATATTTCTGAAACTTATTTGTATCTTGGGAAACTTTATTTGATCCTTTAAATCTCGGAACTTCAATATAGGACTACAACATATTACCCTCCCCTCTCCCCGGGCAAATGTAGCGGAGGCGGGCACATCTACAGGGAGGTGATGTATTGACAACGTTAAACACGTATAACTCAAAGAAAATCAATGAAAAGATGTTGAATTGATAGTTGGAAACTCATTTGTATATAAGGGAGCTTTTTTACATCCTTAACATGTCGGATATTCAATATACAACACTAGTTGAATGCCTAATTGCTACACCTTCCATTATCTCGGGCACATGTAGCGGTAGGCGGGCACATCTACAGGGAGGTGATGTATTGCACAACGTTAAACACGTTTAACCCAAAGAAAATCAATGAAAAGATGTTGAATTGATAGTTGGAAACTCATTTGTATATAAGGGAGCTTTTTTACATCCTTAACATGTCGGATATTCAATATACAACACTAGTTGAATGCCTAATTGCTACACCTTCCATTATCTCGGGCACATGTAGCGGTAGGCGGGCACATCTACAGGGAGGTGATGTATTGCACAACGTTAAACACGTTTAACCCAAAGAAAATCAATGAAAAGATGTTGAATTGATAGTTGGAAACTCATTTGTATATAATGGAGCTTTTTTCCATCCTTCACATGTCGGATATTCAATATACAACACTAGTTGTACGTATGTCTTGCTCCACTTCCCCTATCGGGCACAGTCATGTAGGGAGAGGCGGGCACATCTACAGGGACGGTGATGTTTTAATTTGCCATATGTTAAACAATCCTAAGAAAATCAATGAAAATAAGTTGACCTGATATTTGTAAAGCTAATTTGTATCTTAGACTTTCTTAGCAAGCGTTATAACATCCTTTACATATCTAGAATAATCGATATGAATTATATACGACACTATATATAGCTGTATGGCTTATTACCCTCCCTTCTTCTCGGGCACATGTCAGAGGTAGGCAGGCGGGCACACCTGCAGGGAGGTGGTTTGGCCTGGGTTTGGCAGACGACCGAGTTGGCCACGTGCTCTTTGGAGTTCAAAAACGACCAAAAGAATCGCCAAATTTGTATAAACACGCTATCAAAATCGAAACTCAATAAATATACTTAACACTCAAATACTTCTACCTCATAACCACAGACAATACAACTGTATAATGGTAAGATTTTGCCCCTGATTTCACTGAGCCACTATGGCACGTTCCACCTCCGTACATGACCTCAATTCTGCACGTACGTACGTACGCGCGCAGTCAAGAGCATCAATATTCATGAATTGACACGTCGTCATTGATATGCATATTCATTGCCTCCTTGTAGATGCGCCCAAATAGAGGCTACCTGTTCATACATTAGTGGAGTTAGTTTAGGCTGCACTGTACATAGTGAAAGCATAGTGTATTTTCAGTGATGTCCATGTACCGGTATCCATACAGTGGCTGGGGAGTGACCTTGTGGAGGGCACTGGTATTTGGCCAGAGGCTTAACCTCATGACCCCATGTCCATGCTAAACTCCTTACATCTTCCTCTCTGGGTGTTAAATGCTAGTGCATGCCTTGTAAATACATAAATGTAGGGGCAGATTAATTCTGGTGGGGTGGGGGGGGGGGGTTCCTGTGAAGAAGGTTATTTTCATTGAAAGTAGTGATATCAGAGTAACCAAGGAGCTCCTTGGAGCAACTAAAAACTGTAAAAAGTGACTTATTTTACTCAAACTGATATGCCTGACCTACATGTACAGTGTACATGTGTAGACCTACATACATGTATGTAGACAGGCTGTAAATACTTAAAGGGATATCCAACCCAAATAGACAACTACTCTAAATAAAGCAGAAAAATCAGAGAAGCAAACTGATGAAAGTTTCAATTAAATCTGACTAAATATAAGAAAGTTATGAAATTTTAAAAGTTGTAATTACTATAATGTACAGTTGTCGCACAATGACTAAAAAAACACAATTTGCCAGTAAATGTGTTTCTCCAGAAAAATATTCCTTAAAAGTTGTCTAGTAAGAGCACAAACATATCCCAGTCAGTTTGACAGACATTTCGAATCACCTGGGTCAAACAAATTCGGTAAAAACCACGGAAATCGGGAGCAGTGACACTGATGGCTGCCGTTCAAGCGCACGTTCAGCATGAATATTCATATTTGCTGTGCTGCGCCGCTACACGCATGCGAACTTTCTCTTTGCCATGTTGAATCGACGATATACAACATGGATAAATTGGTTTAGGACAAGGAATCACCTATATTTGCCTCTCATTTTTTAAATATTAAACTTTAGGAGGAAAAAAATTCACAGTATCTTGGTTTAGCTTTTTTCAGCTTTTTTCAGCTTTTTTCACGCTACTGACCTGCTGAAAACAAGAAACTCTAACAAAATGCGTTTTGGGGGGCTAGATGACACACCAGGGGGTAGTCATAACAGCATCTATTGCATTGCTAATCAAATAGTGTGTTGTGAAGAATTCATGTACATATAATAATCATGAATAAGAAAAAGAATTGAAGCTGGAATGGAAAATGAGCACAGAACTTTATTTTAAGTATGGCTCTTTTTTTATAAACCTATCTTAAATGCAAAGTGCACCCTAACATCAAGCTGATTTGAATAGATAGAGAAAATCAAACAAGCATAACACTGAAAATTTCATCAAAATAAGATATAAAATAAGAAAGTTACATCATTTTTAAGTTTTACAGTTTTATGCATAACGTGGTCGGTTTGCAAATGAAAAGCCGATGATGTCACATACCCACTATTCTATATACATGTACTGTATTATATTTTATCATATGAAATTTCAAATATTTCAATTTTTATAAAGAAGTTCTCAATTGAATCACAATAAGTTACAATCATGATGAGTTTACATGTTCCATGAGGAGAAAAACTATGTTTTACATTATTGGAGCAAAAAATTTGAATATTTGAAATTTTGTATTATATAATAGAATAGTGGGTGTGTGACATCATAGGCTCACGCTTGTGCATACCGACCATGTTATGCATATATATATCACTGTTTTGTGAAACTACATGTATGTACATGTAAAACTTTAAAATGCCATAACTTTCTTATTTTACATCATATTTTGATGAAATTGTTAGTGTTATGCTTGTTTGGTTTTACTCATAATTCAAATCAACTTGATGTTGAGGTGGACTTGGCCTTAGCTTAGTCAATTCATGACAACCAAACTTTCCCTTTTCATACATTAGTGGAGTTAGTTTAGGCTGCACTGTACCAGGGACATGAAAGAGACTGTACATAGTGAAAGCATAGTGTATTTTCAGTGATGTCCATGTACTGGTATCCATACAGTGGCTGGGGAGTGACCTTGTGGAGGGCACTGGTATTTGGCCAGAGGCTTAACCTCATGACCCCATGTCCATGCTAAACTCCTTACATCTTCCTCTCTGGGTGTTAAATGCTAGTACATGCCTTTTAATACATAAATGTAGGGGCAGATTAATTCTGGTGGGGGGGGGGGTTCCCTGTGTAGAAGGTTAATTTCATTGAAAGTAGTGATATCAGAGTAACCAAGGAGCTCCTTGGAGCAACTAAAAACTGTAAAAAGTGACTTATTTTACTCAAACTGATATGCCTGACCTACATGTACAGTGTACATGTGTAGACCTACATACATGTATGTAGACAGGCTGTAAATACTTAAAGGGATATCCAACCCAAATAGACAACTACTCTAAATAAAGCAGAAAAATCAGAGAAGCAAACTGATGAAAGTTTCAATTAAATCTGACTAAATATAAGAAAGTTATGAAATTTTAAAAGTTGTAATTACTATAATGTACAGTTGTCGCACAATGACTAAAAAAACACATTTTGCCAGTAAATGTGTTTCTCCAGAAAAATATTCCTTAAAAGTTGTCTAGTAAGAGCACCAACATATCCCAGTCAGTTTGACAGACATTTCGAATCACCTGGGTCAAACAAATTCCGGTAAAAACCACGGAAATCGGGAGCAGTGACACTGATGGCTGCCGTTCAAGCGCACGTTCAGCATGAATATTCATATTTGCTGTGCTGCGCTGCTACATATGCGAACTTTCTCTTTGCCATGTTGAATCGACGATATACAACATGGATAAATTGGTTTAGGACAAGGAATCACCTATATTTGCCTCTCATTTTTAAATATTAAACTTTAGGAGGAAAAAATTCACAGTATCTTGGTTTAGCTTTTTCAGCTTTTTTCACGCTACTGACCTGCTGAAAACAAGAAACTCCAACAAAATGCGTTTTGGGGCTTACCATAACTGGAATTGGGCTTTAAGAATTCTGATACCATCAAGAAATGGGATCAAATATTTAAAGTATCAGAGCGAAGGTTTTAAAATGCTTTTATCCTTAATAATATTGGTATCATTGCAAAGGTAATGTTACAATCTTTCTAATAATTCATATTTACTTTTCAAAAATTGTTACAGAATTGACTAATCTGCTATCAAAAATGATGAATTTGCTACCCGTTTTTCCGCCCTCGATCAGCCCGCTGTTCCCTGGTACGATGTGTGACGTAATAGGTTGGGCACATGAGCGAGCGCTCCCAAGCCCCTCACACAGCTCTGTCCGCTGCATGCATTATACGTATATCGAAAGCCAGTCGAGCGCGATATCCTATCACAATGTCCGAGCTTGAGGAAGAAGTTTTACTAAATTTAGATATCGAAGTTGATGAGCACAGCTCCACAACTAGTGACAGTGATTTATTTGATTCTTTGTATGTTTTAGTAGGCTATCTCCACGCCGGAGTTGCGGGTCAAAAATGGATACGAAAGTACACTAGCGCCATGAAATTCCCAAGTTCGAGCTGGCTGATCCGAGCTGCCGCGCCCGCCCGCTGAACTGGCGATCGATCCGTCATGCACTGGGGTGACTGACTGGGCGAGACATTTTCTAATTTTTAGAAAGTGTAGGGCTATTTTGGCAAATTTCACGGATAAAAAAAACAAAGAACAATAGATGTGAGATTATATATTGCGAATACCAATTACATATATGCACCATAAATGGAACTGCACGACATCATAAAAATGCAAAGCCAAAGGGACTCTCGTGATTTATCAACACTCAACAGCAATCACCAATCATCTTACACATGCCAAGCCATGACCGAAAACTTCACAGCAAATTACACAAAACGGAAGAATATTTGGACAAATCGATCTGCACGATTCACCCCCTCGTATTACATTACATAATTTGCTTAATATGCAATAATAAAATGTCATTTCCTGATTTCGAGATTGTTATTCCACTTTCATCAAAGCTGGCTTAGGTATGAATCATTCGAAGTCTGGGTAATGTATACTGAATGCAAAATACCGCCGCGAGCTGAGCGAGAGCCGGCGAGAGGCCTAGGAATTTCGATCGTGCCCAACCTCTGACGTCATAAGTCTGTACTCCGTAATTTTATTTTTCAAGCCAGGAAAGAAGTGCTGAGAAGGGTCTTGGAAAAAGCATCTTATCGCGTTTCATTTATATTTATAATACTTTAGAGCAGATGATTTGTGTTCATATTGGTGTAAGCTTTCAGTGCATGTATAATTTGTCCATTTTGTGACATTTTGTGACATTTCTTCGCTCAGCTACTTTAAGATGACACACCAGGGGGTAGTCATAACAGCATCTATTGCATTGCTAATCAAATAGTGTGTTGTGAAGAATTCATGTACATATAATAATCATGAATAAGAAAAAGAATTGAAGCTGGAATGGAAAATGAGCACAGAACTTTATTTTAAGTATGGCTCTTTTTTTATAAACCTATCTTAAATGCCAAGTGCACCCTAACATCAAGCTGATTTGAATAGATGAGAAAAATCAAACAAGCATAACACTGAAAATTTCATCAAAATAAGATATAAAATAAGAAAGTTACATCATTTTTAAGTTTTACAGTTTTATGCATAACGTGGTCGGTTTGCAAATGAGGAGCCGATGATGTCACATACCCACTATTCTATATACATGTACTGTATATGTATTTTATCATATGAAATTTCAAATATTTCAATTTTTATAAAGAAATTCTCAATTGAATCACAATAAGTTACAATGAATCATGATGAGTTTACATGTTCCATGAGGAGAAAAACTATGTTTTACATTATTGGAGCAAAAAATTTGAATATTTGAAATTTTGTATTATATAATAGAATAGTGGGTGTACGACATCATAGGCTCACGCTTGTGCATACCGACCATGTTATGCATATATATATCACTGTTTTGTGAAACTACATGTATGTACATGTAAAACTTTAAAATGCCACAACTTTCTTATTTTACATCATATTTTGATGAAATTGTTAGTGTTATGCTTGTTTGGTTTACTCATAATTCAAATCAACTTGATGTTGAGGTGGACTTGGCCTTAGCTAGTCAATTCATGACAACCAAACTTTCCCTTTTCATACATTAGTGGAGTTAGTTTAGGCTGCACTGTACCAGGGACATGAAAGAGACTGTACATAGTGAAAGCATAGTGTATTTTCAGTGATGTCCATGTACTGGTATCCATACAGTGGCTGGGAGTGACCTTGTGGAGGGCACTGGTATTTGGCCAGAGGCTTAACCTCATGACCCCATGTCCATGCTAAACTCCTTACATCTTCCTCTCTGGGTGTTAAATGCTAGTACATGCCTTTTAATACATAAATGTAGGGGCAGATTAATTCTGGTGGGGGGTTCCTGTGTAGTAGAAGGTTAATTTCATTGAAAGTAGTGATATCAGAGTAACCAAGGAGCTCCTTGGAGCAACTAAAAACTGTAAAAAGTGACTTATTTTACTCAAACTGATATGCCTGACCTACATGTACAGTGTACATGTGTAGACCTACATACATGTATGTAGACAGGCTGTAAATACTTAAAGGGATATCCAACCCAAATAGGGTGCGTTTATAGGGTCTTGCCACTAGATATGTACATATCGAACCGAACCCACTATCGAACCCCACTATCGAACCCACTATACGAGCGTGATTTTCGGGATGTCGCGTTTATCGTCTCTTCACGATTCAAAATAAAGGCCTTGTCTCTGCGCAGCTGCTTTGTGCCGTTTGACCCTGGAAGCAGATTAGCCTGGGAAGGACCATAGAGCTATATGGGAAGGTCTGATTTGTATGTGGGGTTCAAAACAGCTTTGCGTTTATCGTGTCTCAGAAACGTGATTCTGGCTGTATGTCACATTCAAACGCACCTTTTCGGCGTTACAATATGCCCATATCTAAAGGCGTTTGAAATAGGGCTTTGCGTTTATCGCCTTAAAATTTGCCTGAAAGACGTTTGAAAACGCTGATTCTAGGCAAAAATTTGGTCGATAGCGACCATAGACAACTACTCTAAATGAAAGCAGAAAAATCAGAGAAGCAAACGTACTGATGAAAGTTTCAATTAAATCTGACTAAATAAAGAAAGTTATGAAATTTTAAAAGTTGTAATTACTATACACATGTACGTATGGGCACTTCAAATTGGCTGAAGCGGTAATGTCAATGTGATGTAGTGCGGACTACGTTCCCATCTGTTTCAACATATAAAATAAACTACATGTACAGGGTGTTTCACAAAGACTAAGATTGACTTTAAGTTGGACTTAAGTATGGCAGGCCATTCATGCCACTGTTTGCTCTTACCATAAGCTGGCATTTGTCTCTCAAGGGACGTACAAATCGTGGTCTCAAATCTACAGAATTTACATTTGTTGATAGTTCATTATTGAAGGAAAAATATTATCTACAGATTACAATTTAGAGACCAATGGTGATAGCAACCCATGGCAAGAATGGCCTGCCATACTTAAGTCCAACTTAAAGTCGATCTTAGTCTTTGTGAAACACCCCCAGTCTATAATGAATGTTTAATGTTTAAAATGTGTTCAGTTGGACAAAAAATTGTGATATTACTCTCTTTTTTTCTTCTTTTTTCTTTTTTACATTTCTCAGAGACATGGGCAGAAGTCTGCAAATAAATCACTTCCAGACTTGGACTTGGACTCGGAGTGCATCAGTACTTTGGATATGCTACCTGTGTGTGTGTTTTTAAATTATTATCCCACAGAAAGTTTGACATGGAATTGAGGGTGCAATATAGTGTTCACCCACACTTTTGTGAAAAATGAGTTACATCCATTTTCATCATCTATTTTGAGTGTTCTACATCTTTTTACAATTTAAAAAACAGAAATTGGCTGATTAATAGGCAAATGAATAAATCATTCTTCTTCTGAAAACAAGCAATTATCTGAACAGAACAAAAAAAGTAACTCCCCCTTAATCAAAATGGCGTAGCTTTTTAAAGAATCGGTTTTGAGCAAAATAACTTGGCAGGAGTGTTCCTATACAGTACTTATTGACTAACTTTTCTCAGAAAATAAAATTGCTCCATTGAGTAATGCATGAGTGAACAAACAAAGGCAAATTTGTAACTTTTCAAAAGTCACAATGGTTATGTTTTATGCTGTTTTGCCAGTATTGACAGATTTTTAAAGTGTGCTCACCCAACCAAGACACGATGACAACCTCTTGTGTCACACAACATGTGATGATACATTTTGGTAGAAATATCTTCTTCCTTTTTTCTTCAATAAGTGGAATAAATGTTGCAATTTCAAAAGGGTTGATTTTTTTAAAATTGTGCTCACCCGACAATAAATGATAAAAGTGTTGGGATAGGTGTTAGGGGGTCAAGCAATGGATGATAAACAACAACAACACAAAAACATGCACCAGAAACCGAATTTACTAAAATCTTGTTTCACATAATCCCCAAAATGACCCTTATGACTTTTGAAAAGTGACAGTGACAATTTTCCCTTTAATGTTTGCTCACTCATGCATGACTCGGTGGATCAATCACATGTTCACAGAAAAGTTACCGTAGTCAATAAGTATAGGAACACTCCTGCCAAGTTATTTTGCTCAATACCTTTTCGTTAAAGTTACGCAATTTGGATTAAGGGGGAGTTAATTTTTTGTTGTGTTTAGCATGAAAAATGTGCTAACCCATACATTCCATTCTGGAGGCGCCCATGACAGATATCGTTTGGTAAAGAAAAGTGCATAATTCGTCAACAAAATGAATTCCATTCTGCAAGGGACACAATGGATCTGACTTTAAAGATATGTAAATTTATTATTTTTGTCTAAAGGGAGTTAGATGCGAAAATGTGAATTTTATTAATACATTTTGATTATTGGAGGATAGCACTGTATTCATTTAAATTTTTCGGAGGTGATATTTTTTTCAAATGATTTCCATTTTAGATAAAAACATATGGGTAGCTTGTAGTAGACAGAGATTCATCAGGTTTCCATGTATATATGCTACCCTCCAGAATATTGGGTACCACTACCAGTACACCTGTAATCAGATCTGATTTCACCGAATTTTATTTATCATCACACTTGTGGCACTGCAATAATTAAGTACCAAAGTGAAGAGTAAACATCAGCCTTGAAGTTGGCGCCAGTGTAACCATTATAAACTGTTTCAGGAAGCACTCATGCATTAAAGGTAATACAAAGTTTTGGTATGGGGTCATGAATTTCATTCAAATGAACATATTGGAAGCATATGCGATTTTATAATATTCAATGATCGTTGTCGCGGTTGAAATGGAGTCTAAAGTGATGAAATTGTAAATTATCAACTGTTAATATTGTATAGCTCCCTCTAACGACTGATATTACTATGGCTTTAAAACAATGTTTCTTGACTACAATAGAGTACGAAGCTGTGACGTCATAAAAATCTATCTTTGGAATTTCTCAATTTTTCTTCATTTTCGAAAGAGCATACAAAATAATGTCCTTATGTCGAAAACCAATTGAATAGGTTAAGTATTGGCTGAGATATGACCATCTGAATAAAAAGATTGCCTATGGGAACTCAGTGTTATATTGCTCTGGCTCATAACATTAGGAGCCAGAGCAATATAACACTGAGTTCATAGGCATCTTTTCAGATGTCATATCTCAGCCATACTAACCTATTCAATGGTTTTCATTTGAACATTTTTGATGCTCTTCGAAAATGAAAAAAAAGAAAATCAAAAATAGATTTTGATGACGTCACACTTCACCACTCTATTGACCGTTCTGCTACTCACGTTTGGAAAATATATATTACAACTGCATATTCTGATATTTTAATGGTCACAGCTACCATGGAATGGCCTCAGGCGCTATTTGAAATATTTGAAATTTACGGGAGCACCGGTAAATTTTGATTATTCAATTTGCTCGAAAGCAGAAGTGTTTTAAGGGCTCAATTATACTAGTGCTAATAATAGATCCACAGTGGCATCCGAATATATCAAAATTTTAAAGAATTACTCTCCGTCCAATTTTCAAAATTTCCCAAAACTTTGCATTACCTTTAACAAAGGCAATCGCATATTTCATACGGGGGTTGAAACACCCCTTCCCAGTTAGGATAGAGTTAAAGTTGGTCTTGTATGAGGCTTCCTGAAACGGTACACAATGGTTAATCTGGTGACAGCTTGAAGGCTGATGTCTACTCTTCAGCTTGGTAGTAAATTATTGCAGTACCACAAGTGCGATGATAAATAAAATGTTGGTGAGTGTGAAAAACCAGTCCTTATTACAGGTGACCCCAAACTTTCGGAGGGCAGTGTATTTCACTCAGAGTAAATTTAAATTTGAGTTACTACTTAACATTGCTCAACACTTTTTACACTGTTTCTTGTTGGTTAGCACTATATTGCTTTTTAAAAGCATTGATTTTGTTCTTTGGTAATTGTTTGAAACTTTATGTCGTTTTCCAAAATTTCCATAAAGATTATCAAAAGACACACTTGGGGGTTAACACTAATGTATTGCACTGACGCCCTCAGCTAGAAAAGTACTTTAATTAACTCAACTTGACCATTCTTTATATAAGTAAGATTAGAAATGTACTTATTGATTACTGTTGTGTAGTTATTAAGCTGTGGAAAAAATAGACCAAACGTTTGATTACTTTCATACTTTGCAATATGATAGCCTGGGAGGGGAGGCTTTAGAAGCCCCCTCTACATTTTTGTGATAATTTTTAAGGCAAAAAAATCTTGCCCTGAAATTTTATGACCTTTTTCTTTCTGGGTCTTGCGCATCTTTTGAACCAAATTTTTCGAAAAATTGGACCTACTGTTACAAAGTCAGTGACCTTTTGTCTTTGCATGTCAGCCCGAAAAATTGCTCATTTTCGTGATTTTTACAAAACATATAAAACAGATAAAACATTGGTTATTTGGTCTTGTTTATTGTTTAGTGTTTATTTTGGGGGTCAAAATAGTTGAATCATAGTTAGAAATTAAATACATAAGAAATTATCGAAACAATAGATACATGAGGAATAACTTGGCTCTTCCAAATTTTGTAATTTTGTTGTATTATTATTCTAAATGGATATATGTAGTGAAAATGAATGTTTTAATATGAAGAATATGTGGTTTAGGGGTAAAAATGTGAATTTTATGACCTTAAGTGCATAAATTACCATAAATATGCAAATGAGTGAGTTTTTCAAAAATTGAAATTACCATGGTAATCTAAACACTTCACTTGACATGCATGCCAATTTTTCGGCGATCACCCAAGATCATAGGGGTGGGCCGTAAGCCCCAGCAACATTTGTACATCACTTTTGTTTTAAGGATAAAGACCAGTTCTGGTCATACGATTGCATTGTGAAAGAAACGTTGTGGAATCGATCAGAAAAGGTTGATCATCTAGCATATAAGTATTGGTGTGTACTGCAAGGTTCTGGAATCCTCAAAATGATAAGAAATTTGGCCCAGTCTTGGTAAAGTTACATGCACTGTACACAGAAAGATGTATACGGGACTACGCGACCACGTGCGCGATATCTATTTGGTCACAATAGATATAATAATTTACCAAATATATCAATTAGTAGGCGGTTTCCCGACTTTCCTGGCAAAATTTGTATCATCACGTATTAGTCGAAACATATTCTTTCACATGATTGGTAATGAGAGCTTCCATTTCATTTTTTTGAGAGAGGCGTTTCCAAAACTGGTCTTTACCTTAAAAATAGCCCTGGCTATATAGGGTTCAACGCAACATAGTATTATTATTATTATTATTATTGTTTTTATTATTATTAGCCATCAACATTTTACTGTTAAGATGGTATATACATGTAGATGGAAAATGTGATGCTGATGCTAGAGGTGCAGCTGAAGTACTTGGCTCTTTATATGCAATTATTTTTTTATATATTACCTTTGTTTTTATATGTACATAAAATATGTACCGGTATGCTTGTTATATAGTTTATAGGGCCTACAAGATCTTCAGGACCGCTGATTTTACCTTTTTATCAGGCTTTCAGAGTTTCAGCGGTACCTCATTAAAAGCGGTCCCTCATGTTGTTACCTTGCTGTAAATTGAAAACCCATGATAATAATATAACATGTGTAGGGGAGACTGGGGGTTAAGTGGGACACTCCACTATCTTTAAAAATAAGAAGACAATGATAAATTCATTTACATCAGTCAAAAGGCTTCACCCAATGCCTTTGAAAAATATGCCAACAACCACTGTATACTATTGCACACAAGTATAGGATAAGCAACTTATTTTCACAAATTTTATTACTGATTTTTAAACATTTATTCAGATTTTTTTTCTGCGGTTCCTAACTGGTGATCTGACATTTGCTCCTGCGATAATTGCTCATCTTATTTCCTCCAAAGATATAGGGTTAGGGTTGTGATAGGGCTTTTGGTTCAGAATAATGGGAGGGTAAGGATTAAGGTTAGTGTTAGGTTTGGCTTAATATGCAGATTTTCCATTGGAGCAATTGTCCCCAGAGCAAATGTCATGGAATCTCCCAGCCAAGTGGATACCCCTTGTGATAGTGATTATCCTCTGAGGTGATTAAATGATTTAATACAAGATTTCTTGATGGCAAGCTAGAATTAATAGTATGGCCATCAATTTCAGTTGTTTTTTTTATATCTGGGGTAAACTGGGACTGCAATGAGCGATAGCGGTATTGTTTTCTGTGATTGAATGTACGCTTATGGGTGTCCCAGTTTACCCCGAGGTGTCCCAATTAACCCCCAAACTAAGGGTTTGCAAAATTTATGATTACATGAAAAGTCAAGCTGTGGGAATTCAATCTATAACTGCAATATTTACCTATGTATCTACAGTGCATCCCAGAAAAAAAACCAGATTTCAGGGCAGAAATTTTCTGTCATAATAATAATTTCCTTGATGACAATCATGACATATACATGTATGAAATGCTCTACGTCTCTAGTTCTCTACTTTTATTTGATGCATAACGTAATATGCTAGATTTCTGACAAATGAGTAAGCCATTTTAACTTTCCTGATTTAGCAGCTGCCATTGGATCTAATGCTTAAGTGAATTCACACAAACTTTCTGTTCACATCCTTCCCAAGACAGCATTAAAGGCATCCTTTAACAATGTTAAATCTGAGATGCACGGCCCTATGTGTTATCAGTGTCTGTGATATGGTGAGAAAATTTAAGCCCTAAAAAAATCGCGCTTCAAAATGATAAAGAAATGCCTCAAAAAAGTAAAAATCTTTGAGTGTTAAGTTTTACCATACTCGTTTTCCCCAATAGACTGTAAGTATTATGAAAACCGTTAGGAAAACACAAAATTTGGTTTTGATTTCCAATCATAAATATCTTGATAATCAGACAGGCGATCGGCTTGTAAAAGTCATGGGGTTCCTGACTGACCTAAATGTTTATAATTATCATTGCAGCATGAGCTAAATCCAGGATTTTGTTTCAGAATCTGAGACAAAGTTACCGGATCCCTTTAAAGAGCCCCTGAACAGGGCTACTTAAACACTGTTTTGTCATGTGTAAATTCACTCAAGCATTAGGTCCATTGTCAACTGCTAGATTAGGAAAGCTGAATGGCTTCTTAACCACTCGGCTGCGTACCACGTCCATGTACGTGCTTAGTGCATTGCACTTTCAAGACCGTAGCACTGCATGATGCCTAGCCCTACTGTGTAATTAGCACTACAATGATGTTTTACAGGTCTCGAACGGTAGATGGCGCTCTTCCAAAAAAAGTCCGGCTTTTTGTGTACAGTGTACAGTTTTTGTACAGTTAAAAATGCTGTAGCACAGGGGTATGAACGCGTTTTAAGCCAATAGCAGTCAAGTGGTTAATCAAAATCTACTTATTTGGGAGAAATCAAGTATCATTTCATTTTACTTCTTCTCGAGCATACTTCATTCATTTTATATGCATGAAGTGTCATATAAAAGAAAATTATTAATTTTAATGTGATGTGTTTCTTTATCCAAAAAAAGTATCTTTACTACCCTACAAATTAACTCAAAGTTACAATTTCTTTGTGCAAATGAAATTTTGGTACCACCACTTTCTATTTTTGTAATGCAATCATGCGTGAAATATGAATAATAAATTATGCATCAAATAAGAAGCGGAGCTTTTCACACATATACATCTCATTACGGAAATTATTATCATGACATGAAAAATGTTGCCATAAAATCCAGTTTCTTTTGTTTTCTGGGATACACTGTGTAGTCTTTTAATATACAAACATACATGTACTTGGTTTAGTCCGAATATTTGCATAGTTACAATCGGTAATATTTCTGAAAGTGAAGAAAAATGTTCCATTTCTCCCGGTCTCTCCTAATACATGGGACTAAATAATTGGCATTACCTTGGTGCATGCTGAACACTTTCACTTTGATTTCATTACTTGTTGTGTGACAACAAATCGACCCAAAAATTTGGATATACATGTACTTATTTCTACTGATTACAGAAATAATTGTGTACGGTAAATCTTCCCTTGTATATATGTATTTTATAATAGAAAGTTACCAACTTCCGTCATTTAAGTGAAATCATTATGTTTAAAATGATTCTTGTTCATTACTCAGATTGTTTTCAACATTTTGTCATGATTAAAAGATTTTGATGTAATTTTGACTGAAGCATTTTTATACTCCTTTTTTCACTTAATGTTTCATGTATTTATTTAGACTATGTGAAAATATTAGAAACACAAAAATCAGGACATTTGTATACATATTTGGAAGATGTATGAATGCGGAAATGTTATAAAAATGTGATAGCTTCTGAATGTACTGCACATTTAAACAACATTTCTGTGTAACATTTTAAGAACATTACGTATAACAACATTGTAATGTTTCTATTAAATGTTTAAATGATATCAAAATATATGGTCTTAGAAATAGATGGCTGACATTTTTATAACATTTCCTTCAAACATCTGTAAGATATCATTACAACATCTTGTCAACATTTCTAAATTAACATTTTAAAAACATTTGGGGATATCATCATTCAAATGTTTTTATTAAATGTTTAAATAATATCAAAATGTATGGTCTTAAAAATAGATGGCTGACATTTTTATGACATTTCCTTCAAACATTAATAAGATATCATTACAACATCTTGTCAACATTTCTAAATTAACATTTTAAGAACATTTGAGAATAACAATATTGTAATGTTTCTATGAAATGTTAAAATGATATCAAAATGTATGGTCTTAGAAATAGATGGCTGACATTTTTATAACATTTACTTCAAACATTAATAAGATATCATTACAACATTTTATTAATATTTCTAAAATAACATAATAAAAACATTTGAGAATAACAATATTGTAATGTTTCTATGAAATGTTAAAATGATATCAAAATGTATGGTCTTAGAAATAGATGGCTGACATTTTTATAACATTTACTTCAAACATTAATAAGATATCATTACAACATTTCATTAACATTTCTAAAATAACATATTTAAAACATTTGAGAATAACAATATTGTAATGTTTCTATGAAATGTTAAAATGATATCAAAATGTATGGTCTTAGAAATAGATGGCTGACATTTTTATAACATTTTCTTCAAACATTAATAAGATATCATTACAACATTTTATTAACATTTCTAAAATAACATAATAAAAACATTTGAGAATAACAATATTGTAATGTTTCTATGAAATGTTAAAATGATATCAAAATGTATGGTCTTAGAAATAGATGGCTGACATTTTTATAACATTTACTTCAAACATTAATAAGATATCATTACAACATTTCATTAACATTTCTAAAATAACATATTTAAAACATTTGAGAATAACAATATTGTAATGTTTCTATGAAATGTTAAAATGATATCAAAATGTATGGTCTTAGAAATAGATGGCTGACATTTTTATAACATTTTCTTCAAACATTAATAAGATATCATTACAACATTTTATTAACATTTCTAAAATAACATAATAAAAACATTTGAGAATAACAATATTGTAATGTTTCTATGAAATGTTAAAATGATATCAAAATGTATGGTCTTAGAAATAGATGGCTGACATTTTTATAACATTTACTTCAAACATTAATAAGATATCATTACAACATTTCATTAACATTTCTAAAATAACATATTTAAAACATTTGAGAATAACAATATTGTAATGTTTCTATGAAATGTTAAAATCATATCAAAATGTATGGTCTTAGAAATAGATGGCTGACATTTTTATAACATTTTCTTCAAACATTAATAAGATATCATTACAACATTTTATTAACATTTCTAAAATAACATAATAAAAACATTTGAGAATAACAATATTGTAATGTTTCTATGAAATGTTAAAATGATATCAAAATGTATGGTCTTAGAAATAGATGGCTGACATTTTTATAACATTTACTTCAAACATTAATAAGATATCATTACAACATTTCATTAACATTTCTAAAATAACATAATAAAAACATTTGAGAATAACAATATTGAAATGTTTTTAGGAAATGTTAAAATCATATCAAAATGTATGGTCTTAGAAATAGATGGTTGACATTTTTATAACATTTCCTTCTAACATTTTAAAGATATCATTAATATGTTTTATCAACATTTTTGATAATATCAAATCGATAGTGTTATAATGTCTAAGCTTAATGTTAAAAAAATATTTTTATTATGTTTTATTGATGTTGGTGTCTAACGTTATAAAAATGTTTTCTTGATAATCACAAGACCATACATTTTCATATGATTTTAACATTTGAACAAAACATTTCCCAAATGTTTAGCCAAACATTATCATGATGTTCTTATAATGTTTTTGTGCTAGCTGGGAATAACAATAACAAAAACCTTGTGAACACCGAGCCTAAAGCTATGGTCACAACTCAGAGCGGCACCCGACCGATTTGTAGCCTGCTCGGTCGCCGCTGGAATTTAGGCATCGCCCAACAATTTTTGGAGAAGTAGAACCCCAGCGATGCCTGGGCGGTGCCCTGTCGATTTTCCGTCGGTCGCCGGCCGATTTTAGGTCAAAACTGGGCGAAATCGGGGAGCTTCTCCGCGCGGCGTCCCGGCAGTGACCGACTGATCTCCCAGCGGCGACCGGGCGGCGACCGATCGTCAGCCTTTGACCTAGCGGCTTCGATTTTGACCTAAATCGCTCGACGGTGAACGCTCGATTAGGTCGGTGCCCGGGCGGCGGCTGCTCGGCACCGAGCGTATTTTGGGCGGCGAGTGAAAAGTGAGCAGGCGCCGCCCGAATTTTAACTCCGCGCTAAAACTTCAGCGGCGACCGAGCGATGCCCTAAAAACAAGCTGCCGCTTGGTGCCCGGGCGAAATTGGCTAAAAAATCGCCGCCCGGCCGCCGAACAGGCTACTTTTTTGGGTTGTGACCACAGCTTAAGGCCTTGACTTCGCGCATACTTACTACGTTTCAAGTCTAAAGCTTCCCTGTACTGAAGACCTTTACGACAGCCTAATAATTAAAAATCACACTTCAGGTTTAAACGTTTAGCCCCATTATTTTTCTATAGTGTGAATACCTGAAGTACTCCCATTGTTGTTATCTAGGTTTTAACTTAGGAAATGCTGTTGGAAATGCACTGACGGGATATTTAGTCAGCTTCGACATTGCAGGTGGCTGGCCATTCCCATTTTATATATATGGTAAGTTTTCCATTTTTTTCCCAATAAGAATAAGTTTTGTGAAATTTGGACAGTTCGCTTTCAAATATTTCTTTCAAAATAAATATACAATTTACCAAATCTTGTAAGCCCCCCTTAGCTATAAACACTGAAAATATTAAAATATTGATAGACCTAAAAGTGATAATATTCATAAACGCACATATCCATCTCTAAAGATGCTCATAGCACCTCCGAAAAAACGAAGCACTTCTTGCTCCGAAGGAAATCAGCATACATGAATTGTTACGAGTCGAGTAAAAAAAAAGAACTGAAGTTCTACTAGGAAAGCTAATAGCAAACAGTAAGTATTATGTGAGTATGAAGTCTGGTTAACGTAAAGAGTTTTATTTTCTTCAAAATATATTTTGTCTGTGTGTGTTTTGTGACTTACCACTTATCTTCCTATTTGTTTAGACAATGTTTAGTTTAGAAAATAGCATTAATCAACACATCTCCTTTGTTACTTTGTTCTTCTTTTAGATGGTATTCATAACGGTAATTAAGAACATCATTGATATCTTGCTTTCAAATAAAGCCCCTTTGCAATATTGTTGAATCAAATAGGGTCTCTTGGATGTTTGTGGTTCATTGTATGGTGTTTCGTTGGGTATAGCTCCCCCAGTGAGCATCCCTGGATATCTCGAGAAGAACGGGAATACTTAGAAGATGGTCTCAAACTACAAACCAAGGTGAAATATTTCTTAAATGAACCATTTAATGTAAGAAATCTGATATTTACAGATTTTTTAGAGGAAATGAAAGACTTTACTTTGAAAACCCATATAGGCTATACTGGAAATAGGGTCTAAGAGTAAACACGGGTTAGTTTGGAATAATGTTAAACGAAATGAGACGACCGTCGCTAATCCATTAAAAAGGGGGAACAAGAAAGAAGAAAAAAAAGACTTCACATTTTCAAATTTAAATATTGTATACATGTTAATACATGAAAGACTATACAATTCCAGATTTGCCAACATAAATTTCTAAGAGGGGTGACCCCCCTCACACGCCCTACGACACCCCTGATCATAACCACGCCCATAAGATCATAATTATGACAGGCATTTGCAAACTATGCCATCTAATATTTGGCCTTTTTTCATTCGGGGAATTTTCTTGGGAGCCATCAATATGGCATTGTGTGTCACTGTAAAAAATAATATGATGTCCAAATTCCCTTAAAGGCTCTGCACACCATACACGACATACGACAAAATGACAATACACCACGAAATGCAAGATTTTTAACAATCGCTCTAATATGCAAACCTATGGCACCGTGCACACTGACCGTATCCGACACATCCATTTTTGTCGTTTTTCGTCTAGCATGTCGTGCCGTCGTGTCGTGTTGTCGTTTCTCGTGTTTGATGTGCAGAGCCCTTTAGAAGAAGAAAAAAAAATTGACGTAATGTGATTCGCTCTTCTTTTGTCTTGAAGCCACAGCGGTCTGTGCCATGGGGTTCGATTCTCAGCTCTGGAGCGATGTGGGTCTTTGTATGCACCCATTTCGGCCAATCATGTGGGTTATTTACCTTACTTGTCAACTTACCTCTATACTACAGCGATGGTATCAGGATACCCTTAGAATTGGTAAGTCAGGTGCCTTGTTCCGGAAAGTGTGGTATGATGTCTATATGGGAAAAGGGAAAATTATGTTTTTAATATTAGAAACTGAATAAACATTTACAATAAGCGCTTGCGCAGGCGTCTATTATAAAAGCAACTCGTAAAAAACATGAATAATTGAGCTGCAAGTGAACATTGCACAAACATATATAATACTCTAAAAAGAGTTGGTATACATTTTCCCATTTTGGGGATAAATGTGTGTTTGTTAGGTAAAATGTTTCCCAATATTGGGTGAAATGGATTCAGAATTGGGTAAAATTTTACCCAACAAACATACATGTTCCCGTTGTTTACGCAACACGGGTAGAAACATGCACTCAACTCTTTTGAGAGAATGTCAACAAATGAATTGACCTAAATTTGATTTGTTTGATACTTGACATCTTTTCCCTAACATATAACAGCTAAAATAGTTTTTATAACACCACCCCATGTGTAGATAATTATAGCATTTCCTTTTTATGTGTGTTCCGCATCAGATAAACTTCAAACTCACCATGTCATTTCCAATATGGTTTATTAATTAATTAATCTTCTTTATCAGGAAAGCCTTATAATTTTGTTTTAACTTGATAGCAATATTAGCTTTGGCTATGTTGTAAATGATCACTCGAGAACTTAATCAGGAAATAATTTCAAAAGTTTGAGAAAACTCGAACGCATTTCTATGGTAATATCTTTCAAAATCCATTCGTAGTTCGATCGTAGGGTGTACAGTCGACTGAATTCTCAAACATTTTAGAGACATAAATGGTTACATTACATTTTGATATCGTCATGATCTTCATGCCACATGTTTCAATATTAATTGGTTTATTCATTTATACTCATTTGTGTTTTTATGTCCGGTTTAAGCCTATCCTTACCATGCTTACGGCGAACTGATCAATGATGACATATACCTCTTGCGGATATTACGTCTATTAATCCTATATTTCCCTCTCTTTGTTAACCTAAAAAATAGGCTGGTCTATATTCAGGGCTTCCGTATATCATGCAAATCGTCGGCATGGTCTTATACAGCCGGGTAGCTGACTGGATATTCATTCGCGGGTTTCTGACCAAATTGATGAATAGGAAGCTGGCTACTGGGCTTGGTAAGTTTATAGACAATGCATGGAGCTCACAGCTTTCAGTTGAGATCAATGTCTGGGAAACTCCTTGTACCCGTGAACCCTTGCTCTATAAACCTTTTATACTGGGGACCCTGGTTTAACTAAACTCTTCTTTGACAGGTGATGTAGAAAACTGTAGAATACTGTTTCTATTACCTTTGGCACCGAAGGTATATTAGTATCCAACTGTTGATCAAACTTGATTTTAAAATACACATTGTTTTGGGGGCATTTTTTCGAATAGAGGACAGGTTTTGAAAATCATTAATAAATGATTTTATATAGAATAAAGAATAAAAAGTTTCCCCCAACTTACTCTCCCGTTTTTTTTTATTTTAATAATTTGTTTATAGGAGTAGGTTTATGCGTCCTCTTCCTTATCTTTGCCGGCTTCGCGAAATGTAACGTGGCCCTCTCTGTGACATTTGTATCTCTGGCCATGGGGGCGGTAGGCATTGCCTTTTCGGGACACTTCGTGGCCCTCCTAGATGTCTCGGGTCCATTTGCCGGGTCTTGCATGGGCATGATGAACACAGGAGGCACCCTTGGGGGCATTGTTGGTCCCTATATTGTGGGTGTCGTCACTGGAATACAGGTAACGATACGATGACTTCGTTTTCCTTTGTACCGAAGGTAGAGACATGGATGAATGTTGCAGAAGGCATACTGGTCATGACAGAACAGCTCCTGTACGCGAATAACTTGCTTTCAAAACAGGCAGAAATATCAGAGAAATAAATGAACTGCTGTGATGTACGGACAACAGTAATTTTCAAATTTAATTTCATCTTTAATATTATTATCATTTTTATCATTATTATTATCATCCTTATTGTTTGTTGTTTATTATTTTTTATTTTTTAATGTATTATTATAATTCTTATTTCAGGGGGCTAATTATAAAGATGAGAATTTCTTTTATTTAGATAGGAGATCTATCTTCTTACAAAAATAAATAAAATAATGCAACGCCCCCAAAACCAAACAAGACAAAATAAAACAAAAGAAACAAACAAACTCTCTCTTTCCGTGTGTGTTTCTCTCATGATTCCTTTGTATTTTCGTTTATCATTCTTCTTTGATTTATCTTTTTAATATGTCGTATCCTCATTAGTCTGACATCAGAGGCTGGCAGAATGTTATGTGGATCGTCGCAGGCATTTACGCTTTTGGAGGACTTTCGTTTATCATCGTTGGTACCGTCACCCTACAGCCATGGGCTAGGACAGATTCCGAGGATAAAGAAGACCACTTCGATAATGATGACGACGATGTTTTTGTCAGGGACTGAAACTCACATCAGCCATGTTTTTTAAAGCAACAGTCTTTGTCATTTCGGGTATTTGTGATACAAGGAATAGATAAATAAGCAATTGTTGTCTCATATTAGGAAAAGGTTATGCTACCCCGAAGTGGTAATGCAACTTTCATTATATAATCATAATGATATTAATAATAATGATAATAATAATAATAACAATCTTTATCATCATCTTAATAATAATGATATTTCTACTACAAATAATAATATCAATACAAAAATAATGATTGTGATAATGATGATAATGATGATGATGATGACGATGATGATAATAATGATAATGATAATAATAATAAGAATAAGAATAATAATAACAATAATAACAATGATAATAATGATAATAATGATAACAATTATGATAATAATAACAATAATAATAATAATAATAATAATAATAATAATACTAATAATAATAATGATAATAATAATAATAAAGATATCAGTCCTAGTACCGTTTTGACATATTGTTGATATTTGCACAAGTATCAATGTAAGAAATAATAATCATTGCAATTATCTTATGCCAGCTATAGGATATTCGCTACAAAGAAATCTAAATATATCTTATTGTAAGAAAAATGGTCTTCATCCTCTTTACATTGTAGTCTCTCCAAATTTGTCAATTGGGACAAAAATCATGATCAGTCTGAAAATCTCTTACATTCACAATTTCACATACATCTGTTTTAAGTCTTGGCCTACCTGAAACATTAGGATGAATACATTTTCACGAGTTGTCATTTATGTATATCACTTCAATAGAAGCAATGCATTTAGTAGACAAATTGTGTTGTTAGATTGGACAAGGTCATGGAAGTCATGATGTTTGTCTATAAACCCAACACCATCTATTCGACTTCTGTACTAATGAATTTTAAGTTTATGCATGTTTCTCTCCCAAACCCTTGGTTAAAAACTGTTTGATTCGTTGCTGCTATGTCGGACAGGGCTATGACAACCCTGGGGTGCCGCAAAACATATCTAGGGGTACCGCGGGAGAAATGTATAGTATTACAATATTTTGGAATAAAATTTCGTGAAAAAAACAAATATAAGAAACCTCTAAAGTGTGTAATTTCATGTAGATTTCGAAGATAGCAAATTGTCTTCCTCGCTCGCAACATATTCGTGTAACGAGGTGACTGAATATACGATTTTAGTAAATAACTGTGTATTATGTATTGTGTATATTTGTATATTGTGTATATGTTTTTATCTGTTGTTGTTGTAATTTTACCATGTACTTTGTCACTCGCCTACAGGGCTCCTTTGAAAAGCAGGCCTTGTGGCTCTGAAGGGACTACCCTGTATTTTAAAGAAGACTGAATAAATAAATAAATAAATAAATGTGTATTTGGTGGTGAGGTGCCCGCATACATCATTTTTGTAATTTATCTAGTAAGTAGATTACAAAATATTTTTTACCATAAACAAAATGCCATTATTTGGGGGGCTCGCTCGCACGATTTAGAAAGAAATTTGCCCGTACATGTCTACATGGGACTTGACGAGTGCAAGAGTGATGCAAAAATAAGTCTTGTGTTGTAAATTCGGGATTGGGGTGACGCGAACCATTTCAATTCTTAGGGTGTCGTGACTTTAAAAAGGTTGAAAAAAGCTGAACTATAGTTAAATGGTGTACAGGCTGTACTTACGAGGAAAAAGAAAAGTGAGGTCAGTTTTAAAATCATGCGCATCGTCGCGATACCACCGAGTGACTTATACATATGAATGCAAGGTGACATCTCTTCATCTTTACGGATCCTGGGTAATGGTGTTTTTTATTACTTTGTTTACATGGGGGAGTAGGCCCGTTGCGGGCTTTTGAAATGTATAGGAGGTTTATTGAAGTCGATATACAAATCTTCTACTATATGTTCTCGGCACAGTTTTGAGAAGGTCCCATAAGCAGGTCTAGTCTCCATGCGAATTACATACACTAGTTGTTGCTAGGCAGGATAAAACATTATGGCTTGTCCTACCTCAGAACACGTAATTTTATGCAATTCACATTCCGACTATTGAAATACAAGAAATTTGATTACATTACGAAAATGGCCTATTACACTTTAATACAAAGGTGTAATGGACACAGAGTCGAATCCAGCGAGTTTTCAGTGGGAAAGGGCTGCAAGTGGTTACATCACTATAGCTACATAATAGAGAAATCAAAGAGTGCGATCCTGACTTTAATGTTTTTATTACTACACTAGAAAAAGAGTAGTTCCAACATTTATTTTTAACACTGATCTTCATTTAGGTTATTAGTATCATTTAATGCAGTAAACTGGCCGTATTATGACATCCCAGTAATCTACGTTATAAATTGATAATGGTGGATTAAATGAGTTTTAAGGGTATAACGAGTAATGAACGATTATGGAGGATGGATATGAATTCAATGATATGTGATTCGGCAAATACAAACCCAAGTTTGGACTACGGGTATATCATTGATGTATAGCGGAGAAAACACTCCCGGAGGAAGGTTTCTAACAGTGGATTTTTGACTGGTATGTATGAATTAATCGGTATTCTTAAATAATCATAAACGTAACGTTCACGTTTATTCATTTTGAAAACATTGCCATTTATGATTGTATCGCTTCTAAAGATGTGACGTTAAATGTCAAAAAACATATCATGGGTTTTTCATAGTTAAGTTGCAGTTTGCGTTAATGCACTCATTATCTTTTAGAAGTTCATTGTCCAGATTTTGGGTCAGGCATTCAACATCTTTATGCTTATAAAATATATTGGTATCGTCTGCGAATAGTATAAAAGACGGATTGTAAATCATTTATATACATTAAAAAGAGTATGGGGCCTACATGGATAGTAGACAGTGAATTGTTTGCGATCATTTAGATAAATGCGAAATAATTTAAGGGTAACACCACGAATTCCATAATAATAATTTTTTGAAAGGAGAATATCATGGTTAATTGAATCGAAAGCTCTCTTAAAATCTAAAAATATATCCAACAATGATTTCTCTGTTTTCAATTGCCTTTGTTACTTGCATTAACAAAAAAGAGCATGATCAATTGAATACCTGTCCCTAAATCCAAACTGTGTATTAAGAAGTACCCTTTGTTTATCCAAAAAATTGTGTAGTCTGGAATAGATGCATTTTTTCAAAGATTTGAGAGTGGAAGTAATGAAATGGGTCTGTAATTCGAGAATATATCATTTGGTCCCTATTTATGTATAGGAATTATTTTGGCAATTTTCAGGTCTACCCCGGGTACAACACCTTGCTCAATATATGAGTTGAAAATATTGCACAACTGTTTAGATATGACATGAACAACCTTCAAGTCAATTCAATTTTTCAATTCAATGTTATTTTCCATCTTTAAAAAAAGAACAGATATAACATAATATTGACACATTGTATTAAAATAACAATATAAACATAAAAAATGGAGGGATACCCTTAATAAGCAAGTTGCTTGTAGGCAGGGCCCCGGTATACAATATAAAATTTACATCTTTGTTAGAAAAATTTCTTAACAATTGAAATAATTATAAAAACAGCAAAATTATACATGTATATTAATCAGGAAATTATGATTACCTTAACGGATACTATAAATAGACAGATTCATGTACACGTACACACACACACACACACACACATAGCCATAGTCAGCATGGTGGAGAAATAAATTCAGATGGTAAAAAGAAAAGAGAAAGAGAGCATTGTAGGAGGGGAGATAGCTCATGAGATATGAGAAGAAAATAAGAATTAATTAATACATTTTATTTATCTAGTTAGCATGCATTAATATTTGTTAGATATAATCTTTTTATAGAGAATTTGAATTTTGAGAGATTTGAGCTTTGCTGAGTACTTTGATCTAGGCTGTTCCACAATTTGATATATTTTACAAGAAAGTGGAAACCTTGGGTTGATGAAATAATTTACATTGACGAGTGTTGTAATTATGTACAGACGAATTAAGGGTGAACATATTATCAAATATTTTTGGTAAGAGTCCAAATTGGTATTTATACATAAATATGAGAGAGTTCATAGAAATTAATTCAAATATTGGTAAAATATTCATTTGTTTAAATAATGGCATACTTGGACAGTTATATGGGGACGACGAAATAATTCTAATTGCTTTTTTCTGAAGTATTATTAATCTAGACAGATGGCTTTTAAAAATTAAAAGTATGCCCCCACATTGAATTACAGTATGTAAGGTGAGGCAAGATTAAGCTATGATACAAAGTGATGAGTATGTTTTGTGGTAATATAAATTTGAGCCTTGATATGATTCCTATACATCTTGATACTTTTGAACAAATACTACTAATATGTGGTTTCCAAGAGAGAAATTCATTGACTGTAATATCTGAAAATTGAACATTATCCACACGTGATATATCATGACCACCAATAGTAAAATCATTAATGTCATTCGGGACCCTCCTGTTCCTTGTTCTGAAAATCATAAACTTTGTTTTATCAAAATTCAATGAAAGTTTGTTGCAACAGAACCAATCATATACTTTATTAACTTTTTTATTAGTAATGGACATTAAATTATAGATATTCTTGTGAGAAGTGAAGATGCACGTGTCATCGGCAAATAATGAATAGCGAAACAATTTGGAAGATTTTGTGATATCATTTATGTAAACAAGGAACAGGAGGGGCCCAAGTACAGACCCTTGCGGAATTCCATATTTAATAAGTTTACATTGTGATTGGACACCATTGACCATAACATACTGATACCTGTTATTCAAATAATTTTTAAACCAATCTAAAGCTAGCCCTCTTACACCAAATGCGTTTAGTTTACGTATGAGTATGCTGTGGTCAATGGTGTCAAAGGCTTTTGACAGATCCATAAATAATCCAATACAGTAATTGCCTTCGTCAATTTTTGGTGATATAAAATTTGCGATATTTAATACACCAATAGAAGTTGAAAATTTTTCACGAAAACCAAATTGTTCAGGAATGAGGATGTCATTTAATTGAAGGTGTGAATACAATCTTTTATGAACAACTTTTTCTAGAATTTTGGAAAAAAATGGTAACAATGATATAGGTCTGTAGTTTTCCAGATTTAGAGGGTTTTTCTTTTTATATACAGGTATAACCTTGGAAACTTTGAGTCTGTCAGGTATAATCCCTTGGAATAGGGATTCGTTAAATATTATACAAAGCTGATCAACAAGTAAGTGAATAGAGTCCTTAAAATCTTTGGGGGCCATATCATCAGACCCACTTGCTTTTGATGAATTCATAGAAGAAACAATTTTAAAAATTTCATATACAGATGTTGGTTTTAGGAATAAAGAAGAGTAGCTATTATTAACAGGCATGAAGTCATGAAATTTATGACAAGAGGTAGGTATATCTTGGGAAATTTTTTCAGCAATATTGACAAAATAATAGTTAAAGGAATCTGAGATCACATGAGGTGAGGACAGATGAACATTTTCATGATACATTTTCTCAGGAATATTTTTACGCATTTTCCCCAATAATCCATTGATATTACTCCAGGTTTTTTTCATGTCACCTTTTATCTTATGAAACATATTTCTTTTTAGAAGATCTTATAATAGCAGTAAGTGAGTTTTTATATGTGATATATTTTTTCTTACTGTCAGATCTTTTCAAGTATTTATGATATAATTTGTGTTTGACATGAATTGATTTCAATATACTGGTTGTAATCCATGGTCTTTTACACTTCAATTTAGAGTTATGCCTCTGAACAATAGGGAAACATTCATTATACAACTTGGATAATATATGATTAAATAAGTCATATGATTTGTTTGCATCTATAGTATTTTGAACTGGAATCCAATCAACATTCAAGAGATTATATTTAAATTGTAAAATTTGTTTATTGGTAATAACCCATAGGAAAGTAAAAAGTATGCCGCAGACCTGCCACAGATCTGCTGCAGATCTGCCGGCAAAGAGTATGCCGAAGTATGCGGCAGAAAGAAATTTTGTTGCAGACTTGCCGCATACCAGTATGCTGCAGGAACAGTCTGCGGCAGATCTGCAGCAGAATGAAACTTTGCTCCAGACTCGCCGCATACCAGTATGCCGCAGGAACAGTCTGCGGCAGATCTGCGGCAGAATGATACTTTGCTCCAAACTTGCCGCATACGAGTATGCCACAGGAACAGTCTGCGGCAGATCTGCGGCAGAATGATACTTTGCTCCAAACTTGCCGCATACCAGTATGCCACAGGAACAGTCTGCGGCAGATCTGCCACAGAAAAGTGGGAAATTATTCAGTCTGCGGCAAGGCTATAGGCGGCCATTTTGGAGGACCATGCAACCAACAGAGTATACCATGAGGTTGTAAATTCCTGTACGTGTTAGGCACTTTTTTTGGTCTTTTTAGCTTCTGTCAAACCAACCAATATGTAATTTGCTTCAAGTTCTAACTGGTACCATGAGAGGAATTTGTTACATAACAAGGAGACTGAGGAATTAACGGACTAGGTGTTTCAAACTTTTTAGTCGTGCCATGTGATCTTATCTTCAGCCCCACTAACTCACTTTTTTGTTGTTACTCTTGACACGGTAATGTGTGCACAGTAGCATGGATCTGTGACTCTATACTCTGGACTATGTGTATGCAGTTATTGTATTTCTACCTGTACTCTACTTCTGCATTGTGTTAAACCCACATTTGTAGAAGTTTTGAAGCAATTCTGCCTGTTCTAGCTGTTTCTACTTCAAGGTGCTAGAATGTAATAATGCAATGCAGGCTCTCCAGCAGCCTTCCTGCAAGACTGCATATTTTAATAATTGCCACTTCCACTGGGGTGGATATGAAAGAGTATGCGGAAAGTCTGCAGCAGGTCTATGGTATATTAATGATGAAGAGTCTGCGGCAGATCTGCCGCAGGCTCTTTGTCATAGCTTTTTCTATGAATATTCATGATAAAGAGTCTGCGGCAGATCTGCCGCAGACTCTTTGTCATAGCCTAATTTTCTATGAATATCCATGATGAAGAGTCTGCGGCAGACCTGTCGCAGACTCTTCATCATACTGAAAGAGTATGCGGCAAAACTAATTTGCATGTGAAAAAGATGACTGTCTGCGGCAGGTCTGCTGCAGATCTGCGGATGGTCTGCCGCAGGAGTATGCGGCAGGCTCATTTCTTTCCTATGGGAAGTCTAACATTGGTGGTGGTGTTGACACTCGCATTTTCAATAATCTGTTTATTATTCACACACCAAACTGGGAAGTGATCTGATATATCAGAATAAATCAGACCACTCTGTAAGTCGTTTTGTAAGCAATTAGTAAATATATTATCGATAAGTGTGGCTGTATTTGGGGTTATACGTGATGGTTTTGTGAACAGGGGAAACATGGAGTGTGAATACATTGTATTTAAGAAATCATATGTTTTTTTATCAATAGAATAATTTAGGAGATTTATATTTAAGTCCCCGAGTAAGTAAATTTCTTTATTTTCATTACACAACTTGTGTAAAATTAACCTGTTTTTACCTGTTTTTTGGCCAGGGGAGGGGGCCCGGCCCCAGGGCTCCCCCTGGATCTGCCACTGCGTAGATATGAGATGTTATCAATTCTCGCGTAACCGCCAAATTCGCTGATTCTTCCAGCATGTTCGACTCTGCATGATTATGTTGGTGTGGGCGGCCGTTATGGTGCCACAGCGCGCGTCATGACGTGTTTTTCATTCACCACAATCCCATTCGTTTTGCACCAGTGCTTGCAAGCCCTTTCTTAGTCTCTTCTTCTATCCCAATTCCTTTCAAACTTTTTGGAGGTAGTTTCTAGCGCACCCCATCAAGGTCACCGAAATCTTCGTTCTCTAAAATAACTCACGCATGGCCGTACAGGTGCCATTTTGTCCGTTTCGGGCCACTTTTGAGGCCTTTTTTTCGCCTTACCTATCTCCACTATCACAGAAGTTACAGACTTTTACAAATTGCTCTGGATAGTCCAAGACTGTTTCGTTTGACACGTAGAAACACCGACGTCATTGCACGCATATCGTTGTGACACGATTGCATTTGTAGTTTAATTTTCTATCTGTTTCGATATTGATTACCGGTATTTCAATTTAAACGACTTAAATTTATATTCCTTGAATTCCATTTTAAACGACTGATGTGGAAGACTAGTCAACGCACCCTTTCGAGAAAGCCCTCCCACCCCGCTTATCCTGAAAGGGTGCGTTAAGGCGGTTCTCCGTTCTCAACGCACCCTTTCGAGACAATTAAGGGGGCTTTTCTCGAAAGGGTGCGTTGACCGCACCACACCGCGCCGCACCGCACTGCACCCTTTCGATGTAAGGCAAATATATCTCCCGTGTTATTTTAAAGGGAGCTAGAGGGTCATGAGTTTTCATGTGCAGAAGGCCATAATTCGCTAGTCTGCACACATCAAATACCCCCTAGTCTCTCGGAGAGTCTCCGGGCAGCGCATATTTTTTTTACACAAGTGTTTAGCCATTTTTGCGAAAAAATTCATAGAAGTGCTCTGGTGAAAGAGTGTGAGTCGTCAGCGCACACTAACAACATTCACCACAATCCCTTTCGTTTTGCACCAGTGCTTGCAAGCCCTTTTTTGTCTCTTCTTCTTTCCCAATTCCTTTCAAACTTTTTGAGGTAGTCTCTAGCACCCCATCAAGGTCACCGAAATCTTCGTTCTCTAAAATAACTCACGCATGACCGTACAGGTGCCATTTTGTCCGTTTCGGGCCACTTTTGAGGCCCTTTTTCCGCCTTACCTATCTCCACTATCACAGAAGTTACAGACTTTTTACAAATTGCTCTGGATAGTCCAAGACTGTTTCGTTTGACACGTAGAAACACCGACGTCATTGCACGCATATCGTTGTGACACGATTGCATTTGTAGTTTAATTTTCTATCTGTTTCGATATTGATTACCGGTATTTCAATTTAAACGACTTAAATTTATATTCCTTGAATTCCATTTTAAACGACTGATGTGGAAGACTAGTCAACGCACCCTTTCGAGAAAGCCCCCCTCCCCACCCCCGCTTATTCTGAAGGGTGCGTTAAGGCGGTTCTCCGTTCTCAACGCACCCTTTCGAGACAATTATGGGGGGCTTTCTCGAAAGGGTGTGTTGACCGCACCACACCGCGCCGCACGTACGCACTGCACCCTTTCGATGTAAGGCAAATATATCTCCCGTGTTATTTTAAAGGGAGCTAGAGGGTCATGAGTTTCCATGTGCAGAAGGCCATAATTCGCTAGTCTGCACACATCAAATACCCCCTAGTCTCTCGGAGAGTCTCCGGGCAGCGCATATTTTTTTTACACAAGTGTTTAGCCATTTTTGCGAAAAAATTCATAGAAGTGCTCTGGTGAAAGAGTGTGAGTCGCCATCGCACACTTACCATCACGGTAGGTATCACCAGCAGCCATATAGTACATGTGCATGTACACCCAGGGAAGGGATCGAAGAGGATAGAAGGGAAAACAACGAAATACATAAGGAGAGTGGAGAGGATATGGAGAAGGAAAAACGAGGATATACATAAAGAAAGAGAAGATGATCTTAGATTAAAAGAAAAAACAAAGAAATACATAACGGAAGATAAGAGCAGAGATTAAAGGAAAAACAACTCGGAAATACATAACAAAGGATCGAAAAGGATAGATTCAAGGAAATTAAAACAAAGAAATACATAACAAAATAGAAGAGGATAAATTGAAGAAGAGACAATTAAGGGAAAAACAAACTACAAAGAAATTAATACTTAAAGAAAGAGAAGAGGATAGATTAATTGAAGGAGTATAATAACAAAGACATATATTAAGGAAAGAGAATAGCTAGGTATATCACAGGAAAGACAAAGAAATAAATAACGAATGAGAAAAGGACAGATTCAAGGAAAAACAGACAAATACACAACGAAAGAGAAGAGGATAGATTGAAAGAAAAACGAAGGGGAAACGCGAGAGTATGTACGTACAGCTCCAATGTTAGACCATGGAGCTAGATGGTTAGACTCTGTCTCAAGTCGTTCGCACAGTATATTTGACTGAACTGGCTAAACAGTTGTGTAAAAAAAATATGCGCCTCCGGGCAAGGGAAAAGTGAGATAACGGCTTAACCGTGCATATGGGGTTGCAAAGCATAACATGAGGCCTGTTGGTCATAGAGCTGAAGGCTAATCCTTGTGATTGACAACACTTGTTATTGGTCTAACATCTGACCGGCGGTGTCGAATTTCCCATGAGAGTCCACTACTTTGATCTCTCATGTCGGTGCAGGTGGGTTTTTCCAACAGTAATAGCAATGTCGTATGACCTCAGTGATGTTACGGGTAAGGTCAACAGTTCTCTTTTTGTCATTTTGCTGTTGTTCATCCTCTTTACATTGTAGTCTCTCCGAATTTGCCAATTGGGAAAAAAAAATCATGATCAGTCTGAAAATCTCTTACATTCACATACATCTGTTTTAAGTCTTGGCCTACCTGAAACATTAGGATGAATACAGTCATCTTCACGAGTTGTCATTTGTGTATATCACTTTAATATAAGCAATCCATTTAGTAGACAAGAGCTGAAGGCTAATCCTTGTGATTGACAACACTTGTTATTGGTCTAACATATCTGACCGGCGGTGTCGAATTTCCCATGAGAGTCCACTACTTTGATCTCTCATGTCGGTGCAGGTGGGTTTTTTCCAACAGTAATAGCAATGTCGTATGACCTCAGTGATGTTACGGGTAAGGTCAACAGTTCTCTTTTTGTCATTTTGCTGTTGTTCATCCTCTTTACATTGTAGTCTCTCCGAATTTGTCAATTGGGAAAAAAATCATGATCAGTCTGAAAATCTCTTACATTCACATACATCTGTTTTAAGTCTTGGCCTACCTGAAACATTAGGATGAATACAGTCATCTTCACGAGTTGTCATTTGTGTATATCACTTTAATATAAGCAATCCATTTAGTAGACAAATAGGTGTACGAAGAAAAAGAAATGTGAAGTCAGTTTTAAAATCATGCGCACGTCGCGACACCACCGAGTGACTTAAATATATATATATATGAATGCAAAGATGCATCTCTTCATCTTTACGGATCCTGGGCAATGTTGTGCTTTTATTAATTTTGTTTACATTTTTTTTTTTAATTTATTTATTTATTTTTATTTATTTATTTTGTATTTATTTATTTATTTATTATTATTATTATTATTATTATTATTATTATTATTATTATTATTATTATTATTTTTTTTTTTTTGGGAGGTTTTAGGCCCGTTGCGGGTTTTTGAAATGTATAGGAAGTTTATTGAAGTCGATATATTAGGAAGGTCCTATAATAAGCAGGTCTAGTCTCCATGCGAATTACATACACTAGTTGTTGCTAGGCAGGACTCGACAAAACATTATGGCTTGTCCTACCTCACAACACGTAATTTTGTGCAATTCGCATTCTGACTATTGAAATACAATAATTCGTAAAAGGTGAAAGAAATAATTTGTTACGAGGTACTTAACAAAGATTTGCGCATGAAATTTGATTACATTACGAAAATGGCCTATTACACTTTAAATCAATACAAAGGCGTAATGGACACAGAGTCGAATCCTGCGAGTTTTCAGTGGGACTGCGAGTGGTTACATCACTATAGCTACATAATAGAGAAATCAACGAGTGCGATCCTGACTTTAATGTTTTGTTACTACATTAGAAAAAGAGTAGTTCCAACATTTATTTTTAACACTGATATTCATTTAGGTTATTAGTATCATTTAATGCAGAAAGCTGACCGTATTATGACATCCTAATCTACCGTTGATAATGGTGGATTAAATGAGTTTTAAGGGTATAACGAGTAATGAACGATTATGGAGGATTGATATGAATCAGAGGCGGCGGAGCGACTTCCAAAGTGGGGGGGGGGGCACCAACAAAAAAGGGCACTTTCTGGAAAAAAGGGGCACCTTCAAAGGGAAATCTCAAAGCGAAAAGATACAGGTTTTTAGACATTGGGTATATACCCCTATATTGTGATTACATTATCAGGGATGATTTTAATATTTATTTCTCTGTATACATCATATAAGATATAGGTTAAGCATCATACTTTGCAGTTGCATGCGATGGTCTAAATATTCATTTGCGAGCGAGCAAAGCGAGCGAGGAAAATTTTAAAGATTTGTGAGGTCGCAGCGCGAAAAATTACATCTTATAAAGAGGGAAAACATAATCCTGATGGGATTATAAGCACATTCTCATAACGGAAGACTGAAAAGACCTTTGATAAGTAACATAATTATGACATCTATAAATGGGAGCGAGCGTAGCGAGCGAGCTTTGGGGGAAATTGCTCTTAGTCGCTTGAAATTAAAGGCACGTTTAATGATGAGAGGAAAAAGGGACACTTACCAAAAGGGTTAAGACACTTATTAGAAAAGAAAAGCAGCACGTGTCAAAGTACAAAGGCTAATTACCAGAGGTGAAAATGGAGTACTTCTTACACCTAAACAAAGACGCACTTATGAGAATGGGAAATGGGCATTTGTCGACGGAAAAGAGGCACCCATCAGATTTTGATAAGGGCTTTTATAAGAAGTGAAAAGGGGCATTTATGAAAAAAGGATAGGTTCCTTATTAGAAAGAAAAAGGGGCACGTATCATTGTTAAAATGGTAACTATCAGAGGTGAAAAGGAGCACTTATCGCATCTGTAAAGGGGCACTGACCACATATGAAAAGAGGCACTTATGAGAATGAAAAAGGGGCACGTATCATTGTTAAAATGGTAACTATCAGAGGTGAAAAGGAGCACTTATCGCATCTGTAAAGGGGCACTGACCACATATGAAAAGAGGCACTTATGATAATGAAAAATGGGCACTAATAATAAAGGGAAATGTGCATTTGTTGAAAAAAGGGGCACCGATCAGATTTTAATAGGGGCATTTATCGGAGGTGAAAAGGGGCTTTTATTAAAAGGGGAAGTGGCTCTATTAAAAAGAAAAAGAGGCACTTGTTAAAATAAACGGGGCACTTATCAGAGATGAAAAGAGGTAATCATGAGAAAGGGAACGGGCACTTATAAGAAGGTAAAAGAGCTTTTATTAGGAAGGAAAAGGGGGACGTGTCAAAATAAAAGTAGCATTTATTAGAGATGAAAAGAGCACTTATCAAGAGGGGAAGGGGCACTTGTCAAAGTAAAACGAGTATCTCTCAGAATTGAATAGAGTCATTTACAAGAGATGAAAAAGGGCACTTATGAGAATGAAAAGGAACTATTTTCATAGGTAAAAGGGGCATTTATGAGAAGGCGCACTATTTTTAATGGGGGCACTTATCATAAGGAAAAGGGGCACTTATTAGAAAGAAAAGGGGGCACATGTGAAAAGATAAGGTGCGTTTACCCGAGTTAAAAAGGGGTAGTTATTAAAAGGAAAAGGAGGCACTTGTCAAAGCAGAAGGGGCACCTCTCAGATTTGAATAGGACAGTTATCAGAGGTGAAGGGGGCGCTTATCAAAAGTGAAAAAGGGCGCTTCTCGTACCTGAAAAGGGGCACTTACTAGAGATATTATGAGAATGGAAAATGGACACTTATTGCAAAGGAAAATGGGAACTTGTTGAAGGAAAAGGGGTAAGTATAAAAAAGGGGGCACTTATCAGAGGTGGAAAGGGGAAGGGGCACTTTTAAAAATTAATAGGGGTACTTGTCAAAGTAAAAGGGGCACTTTTCCTATGTAAAAAGGGGCACTTTTGGGGTACTTGAAAAAATGGGAGGAAAGAAAGGAAAAGAAAGAAAAGAAAGAAAAGGAGAAAAGGAAACAAAAGGAAACAAAAGAAACGGGGGTGAGAGAGAGGAGAGAGAGAGAGAGAGAGGGGGGTAAGAGCCTGAAAGAAGAGGGTGGGAGTAAGAGAGAGAGGGGCATGTTGGGTGGGGTCACCACGTCGAAGCTTTCACGTTTCATTAAATTATTAGAGAGAAAGAAGACGATTCGTTGTACCGTTCTTTACTCTTAATCCTTGTCTGAATTTGACCTTTTCATTAAATTATTAGAGAAAGAAGACGATTCGTTGTACTTCTTTCGACTCTTAATCCTTGTCTGAATTCAGTTCCCCCCACCTGGCAAGAGGGACCCCCATGTTATACACACTGCAAAATTGCGAGCCCTCCCCCCGCCCCTTTCCCGGAAAAAACCTTCTTATAATATCATCCCCCTTTCTTTCTTTTTCCTTCTCATTATTCCCCTTTTCCCCCTTTTCTCTTCCCCGTCTTTCCCCCTTTCTTCCTTTTCTGCCTTTTCCCTTTTCCCTCCTCTCTCTCTCTCTCTCTTCCCCTTTCTTCCTTTCCCCCTCCTTTTCTCCTCTTCCCTTTTCTCTCCTCCCTCTTTTCTTCTTCTTTCTCTTTCTCTTTCTCTTTCTTTCTTTTCCCCTTCCCCCCCTTTTTTTTTACCGCGGGGGCACGTGCCCCCTGTGCCCCCCCTGAATCCGCCACTTGTATAGTTGTATAGATGTACAGTTTCCTGCGTTCTGATTGGCCGGCTGGATAGACGTATAGTCGTATAGTTGTATAGTTGTACGGATAGTGGCATGCTTGGCCCGCCATATTTATCCCGACTAGCTCTTAACACGACCTCTACCCTAGGGTAACTTGCCTCCGTCTGGACAAGACTATTGATGTATAGCGGAGAAAATTCTCCTGGAGGAAGGTTTCGAACAGCGGATTTTTGACTGGTATGTATGAATTAATCGGTATTCTTAGATAATCATAAACGTAACGTTCATGTTTATTCATTTTGAAAACATTGCCATTTATGATTGTATTACTTCTAAAGGTGTGACGTACGTTGGATGTTAAAAAACATAACATGGTTTTTTTTTAATCCACTCACTAACTTTTAGAAATTCATTGTTCAGATTTTTGGGTCAGGCATTCAACATCTTTATGCTTATAAAATATATTGGTATCGTCTGCGAATAGTATAACATTCAACATGGGAGAGACGAATTGTAAATGATTTATATACATTAAAAAGAGTATGGGGCACACAATGATAGTAGACAGTGAATTGTTTGCGATCATTTAGATAAATGCGAAATAATTTAAGGGTAACACCACGAATTCCATAATAATAATTTTTTGAAAGGAAAATATCATGGTCAATAGAATCGAAAGCTCTCTTAAAATCTAAAAATATATCCAACAATGATTTCTCTGTTTTCAATTGCCTTTGATACTTTCATTAAACAAATTAAAAGAGCATGATCAATTGAATACCTGTCCCTAAATCCAAACTGTGTATTAAGAAGTATACTTCGTTTATCCAAAAAATTGTGTACTCTGGAATAGATGCATTTTAGAGGAGATTTTAGAGGAGAGTGGAAGTAATGAAATGGGTCTGTAATTTGAGAATATATCATTTGGTCCCTATTTATGTATAGGAATTATTTTGGCAATTTTCAGGTCTACCCTGGTACAACACCTTGCTCAATATATGAGTTGAAAATATTGCACAACGGTCTAGATATGGCATGAACAACCTTCTTCTTTAACACAAAAATACAGAACAATCAATAGAGTCAAAACCAGGACATTTACCATTTTTGAAAGACGGCGAGCATTGTTGATTATTTCTGTTTCAGTGATGGGTAAGAAATAAGCAGTATGAGGCAAATTTGCTATTCAAATAAGAGGTACAATCAACATTAGTTATATTCCTGTTCGTACAAGCTAATTTGTGACCAACATAATTTAAAATAATCATCGAACCTCTCAGCAGTTTCTATATAAAGAATCACTTATAATTGAATTTTTATAGTTAAACACAGAAGCATTTTTCTGATATTTCCTTCTCTGGGTACTTTTGGACTTCGAAAAAATCTCAAATGCCATATATATATATATATAGGGTAACACTGAAAGACAAGTCTTTTAAGAATGAGTATCCAACCCGTAATATTTCTTTGAAAGGCTGTGAAATTGGATTTCTATGAAATTTGAAGACATGGACAAGCATAAGAGAGACTCCTAAAGGTGAGGAAACCCCGCAAAAATTTGCGGCAATAGGGGTCCTTTTGACCTTCGAAAAAATCTCATCTGCCATAGGTTAACACACAAGGACAAGTCTCTTTGAAAGGATGTGAAGTGGTATTACCTAAAATCGAAAAGCTGAGAAGACCTTGCATAAATTTGGAGCAATATGTCTCCTTTTAATTGTCTTCCCAACAGTTTGACACGGCGGCTATTCGCCTTTTGACAAAAAACTGCGCATGCGCTTCCTCGGAAAGAAACAACTCGGCTTCCCCCATAAGTTTACACGTGAAATCAAGGTTCTTGAGAAGTGTTACAATTCCCCAAGTATGTCTTTGAAATTGCGTCAAATATGACTCATAATTGTGTATGCAGTTTGAAGACACGGGGTAACAGTAAACAAACTCAAATAGCTGAGGAGACCTCGCATAAATTTACAACAATATGGCTGCTTTTGGCTTTCGATAAAATCTAAAGCCTCGGTCACAAATGCCATTTCGAACTGCTACGAACGCCGTACGAACGATTTTCAGACAATGGAAATTCGGGAAGACAATGGAAAAACAGGGAGATTCGTACGAAATTATCGTTCGTACGAACCTTTGTGACCGTAGCATTAACAACCAGATCTTTTCTTCTCTATTGAGTACCCATTCTCAGGTACAAGAAGTGCCCAATACAGCCTCTCATAAGTGTCCTATTCACCTCTGATAATTGCCCCCTATTCAATCTCAGAGATAACCCTTTTACTTTGACAAGCCCGCCCTTCTTCGTTTTTAATAAGTGCCCCTTTCCCTTCTCATAAATACCCCTTCTCACCTCTGATATATGCCCCTGTTAAAATCTGACAGGTGCCCCTTTTACTTCGACAAAAGCCCCATATCCTTTGTAATCAGTGCCCCATTTCTATTCTCATAAGTGCCCCTTTTAATGTGCGAGAAGTGCCCCTATCCACCTCTGATAATTGATCTTTTTACATGTTGTACTTGCTTTGCTCCTTTTCTTTTGTAATAAGTGTCATTTTCCCTTCTGATAAGTGCCTCATTTTCTTTTCTCCATATCAATTGCCCTTCATTTCAAGCGATTAAGAAATATACTTTATTCCAAATTCGCTCGCGATGCTCGCTCATATTCATAGTCCATGTTATTATGTAACTTACTAAATGTATTTTTAGTCTGTCATGATGAGATTGTGCTTAAGATCCTATTAGGATCTATTTCCACTTTATAAGATCTAATTGGTCGCATGTGACCTAACAAATTTTAAAATTGAACGTTAAGACCATCACACCCAACTGCAAACTATGATGCTTAAAGAGAAGGTTGACTTCTGGGGAGATGTGAACAAAAAATTGTAAGCGTTTTCATTGTTATTATGCAATTGTGGAAGAACATCAGAGAAAAAATGTTCCCTGAAAAGCATGGCTCTTCAAATGCCTTCATATTCTAAATATATCACATGTAACAGCTTAAAAATGAGGACCTCATTTTTATGCCACATGTTTGTGTAGTCCCATATATATCTTTCTGTGTAGAGTACTTGTTACTTTTACCAAGACTGTGCAAAATTTATAAAAATTTTGATGATTCCAGAACCTTGACGTACACACGATTACTTATAATATGCTACAAGATTCTATATTTCATTGTTTCTCTCATGGTCCAAGATACAGCTGAAAGATAGAGTTGAGTTCTGGTCATGCGATTGCATTGTGAAAGAAACGGTGTGGATCAAGCAGAAAAAGTCGAATTGATAACATCTCATGTCTACCTGTACATATGTGTGACTTCCCCTCCAAGATCTTGTCAAGTGTATTGCTAATGGAGCACTTGATCTACTTGCTGCTCATACTGTTTGACTTTGTTGCTCTGCGCCGATCAAATACAAAGAACAAACTGATGAGCAAAATGGATCCCCCTTTGTTGTGCATTCATGTTCCAATGATGAATCTATAACGAGGTAAAGCAGATCAAGTGCTTCATCAATAGCATACACGTGACAAGATCTTGGAGGGAAAGTCACACATATATACAGGTAGACACAGGGGCTGATCCAGCCGGCGGCAAGGGAGAGGGCCAGAGAGGGGGCCCAATTCAAGAAAATATTTAGCCGCGAACCAGCCAGCCGGTGAATAATAAGCGGGGGGAGGGGATAGTGATTTATTTACTTTTTGCCAGGGGAGGGGGTCCGTCTTTAAAAAAATGTAATATTAACCTGTTTTTACCTGTTTTTTGGCCAGGGGAGGGGGCCCGGCCCCAGGGCTCCCCCTAGATCCGCCACTGCGTAGATATGAGATGTTATCAATTCTCGCGTAACCGCCAAATTCGCTGATTCTTCCAGCATGTTTGACGATAAGTTCGTATTTTGCGCTGACACCGAAGATTTTCCCTACCCTGATATTTGTTATGTATTCACTTTCCCTAATTAACACTTATTTATTTTCAAAACATCGATCTACAGGAATATAATTGAAAAAGCAAACATATTCAACTCATTAATAGTACTTCTTTCGAACAAAACAAACACAGCAACAACAAACAACAAACAAACGAACAAAAAAAAATAAAAAAATTGAACCTTGTAAATTGCATCGCATATTTCCCTTTTATCACATTTATGCAAATTCACGGACACATGAAATTATGTGTCCTCCTGATGGGGAGGATGTCAAAGCCTTAAGCACGATCGCAAAAACTTTCGAAATATCAACTCAAGGCAATTTCAAAATCCTTGTCCATTACGTATTGAAGGGGAGAACATTACATTACGTAATCCGAACATAATTGAAGTATTCAATGGGGTTTTGAAATTACCCTTGAGTTGACTTCTCGAAAGTCTTTGCAACCGCGTTCGGGTATAAGCCTACCATTAGCAACAATATTTAAGTGATCATTAAAGATCAGAAGGCCTCCTTTAATATCATACACCTGGCGAAAGTGATAGGCCATTACCCAGCCAAAGAAGTATTTAAAGCCACCGCTCATGATTGATCACCTGATATTATGAGTGGCTTGAAACACGACCGCAAAGCCTTTCAAAAGAAAATCATCTCAAGGGCAAATTTAGTACGATCGCAAACACTTTGAAAATATTAACTCAAGGTCAAAATTTATACCACTGCAAAGACTTTAAAAAAAATTCAACTCAAAGGCAATTATATGATTGTTATGAAAGTCTATATATTACGTCTTGTACATCTTTGTTATATATACAAAAGAAGTGTTATTTAACCAACTAAAACACAGGTATGTTATCCTCATCAAAGGAGAATGAAACCCAGCAAACATTGGCTGATAATTTTATTTAAAACTGTCAGCCCGTTAGAATATCTTGAAATAACTCCTACTTGATTACATAGCAAAGAAAACAATCTTAAAAACTTTGAAGTTTCCTTGCTGGCCATTCTTCCATCTATTGGAGCTGAAATTTTGATTAAAATAGTGATGTCAGAGCAGTGCAAGTCCATTGACCTGCATATAAAATGGATAGGATGTTGCACTGTGACTGGGTGATGTAAACCGTTAGTCATCGATGCAACAGCAGCCATCTTGTAACTCTGGTATTTTGAATAATTGGTCGAGCTTTGTCTGACCAAGCAACAACTTATGCATGCCAAATATTGCCTAACAAAAGAAACTGCTCAACTGTTTGAAACAAGTGAACCAAATAATTTGTCTCCGTACGTTATGAGAGAACATCCATTCATTGAATGCATTTAAAAAAAAGATTTATTAGTGAATGTCCAACATTATAACTAAAATATAGGTCAGGTTGCGTTTATCGACCAAATTTTTGCCTAGAATCAGCATTTTCAAACGTCTTTCAGGCAAAATTTTAAGGCGATAAACGCAAAGCCTTTTTCAAACGTCTTTAGATATGGGCATATTAAACGCTTGGATATCAGGTTATGTATGGGGTGCAAATTTCCTCATTTTCCAACATTGATTCCTGCACTAGTTCTGTAATCGGGTTGGATACTCAAATTAGTGTGTAATGCACTTTTGCTGGAATCTTTGATGAGAGCTGGGAATGGGTGGTGCACCCGGGTTACACATAAATTTTCTCCGTGTGATCGGGCGGCATTCCTGATGGCTAAACGCTTGGATATCAGGTTAGGTATGGGGTGCAAATTTCCTCATGTTCCAGCATTGATTCCAGCACTAATTGCTAAGATTTGAAAAGAATGTCCGTGGGGCAAGGTCATAACGAAATGACAAGTGTGTCATAATTTTTATTCAGAATATGTGTGAATCATATTGCTTTGAAGTACACAATTTGTAAATATGTACACTTTTTGGTTTCTTGTTCCCCATTTTGGGGGAGCTATTTATTAGTTATCGGTAGAAATATATATTTATTGGTGGTTATTGGTGGCGGTATAAGGTTTATAACATTATGGAGTAATGCAAGTTTAGGGAGTATGTCTGAATTTTGGTTAGGTAATACAGCATGGCATAATATCGCGGTTCGATACGCATGATGTATATTTGTTGGTTTTAGAGGCTGCTTTTGAAAAAAGCAGGGGAGCCCATGAACGTGAAATTTTGTTTCATTTTTGGTCAGCAATTATTCGCAGTAATTGTGTGCGTGTGTTGCGTAATGGATATTGTACTGTTTTATACTGAGGTTTCTGGTATTTGTAACGCCGAAAAAAGTGCGGTTTTAATGTGACATATATAGCCAGAATCACGTTTCTGAGACACGATAAACGCAAAGCTGTTTGAACCCCACATACAAATCGGACCTTCCCATATATATAGCTCTATGGACCTTCCCAGGCTAATCCGCTTCCCGGGTCAAACGGCGCAAAGCAGTTGCGCAGAGACAAGGCCTTTATTTTGAATTGTGAAGAGACGATAAACGCGCCATCCCGAAAATCACGTTCGTATAGTGGGGTTAGATAGTGGGGTTCGATATGTACATATCTGATGGCAAGACCCGATAAACGCACAGGGAAACTTTGAAAAAGAAAGTTCTTCGCTAAATTGCGTTGATACTTTATTGAATAATTTCCGCAAACCTAAAAAGATATCAAAGTTTTCGTACAATATTTTCTTAAAAACATTTTCAGCAAATATCTCAGAAACAAATCAACAGGATAAATGGCAAAGGGATCTACAAAATAATTTAAACGATTCACTAATTTGGAAATCTCGTTTTACGTTACTATATAGGTCATCCATAGATAATAAAATGAGAAATTTCCAATTTAAACTTATTCATAGAAAAATTGCAACACAAAACTTTCTTTATAAGATAGGTATAAGTTCTTCTCCAATGTGTACTTTTTGTGAAAACCATGAACAGACGTTAGTTCATTTATTTCTAAATTGTGAAAAAGTACGATTTTTTTGGAGTGTTATATTTGTATGGTTAAAAGAAAAAAATATACGAAATGTTTTGTTCACAGATGAAGAATACTTTTTTGGTACTCTTATAACCAATCATTTCTATTTCGTCAATACAGTTATTATTTTTGCAAAATATTTCATATTCACTTGTAAAATGCAAAACGCTATTCCACTATTTCCTTCTTTTCTACGAGCTCTCAGACATTTAGAAAATATGGAACGTATAATTGCTTTCAAGAAAAATCGTCTCGATCTTCATAATAAGAAATGGCAGATATTTTGTTAAGTAATTTTTGATGATGAGTTAACTATTACACTATATTTTACTATAAATTCTGTGTCTATACGAACATGTATTTATTTATTATTATGTAAGAGATTTGTTTCAATAAATACTTTGAAAAAGAAAGAAAAAGATTAGAAGATTAGTCTGGGAAGGTCCATTGAGCTATATGGGAAGGTCCGATTTGTATGTGGGGTTCAAAACAGCTTTGCGTTTATCGTGTTTCAGTAACGTGATTCTGGCTGTATGTCACATTCAAAACGCATTTTTTTCGGCGTTACAATATGCCCATATCTAAAGACGTTTGAAAAAGGCTTTGCGTTTATCGCCTTAAAATTTGCCCGAAAGACGTTTGAAAACGCTGATTCTAGGCAAAAATTTGGTCGATAAACGCAACCTAGCTATGTTAATCAAAATGGCAACTCCCATGGGATAATGGCTAGCCAAAAAAACTGCAAACTTTGGAGATATCGTTTTCCTTGCTAAGTAATCAAATATGAGTAATTTCAAGATATTTGTAAGTGGCTCACAATTCGTAATAAGTCTGTCAGCTGAAGTTTGTTGGGTTTCATTTCCCTGATTTTGTATTAATCTTCAGAGTCTCCCCCCCCCAACAAAAATGGCTCAATGGCTCTGAAAACGCGGGATTGTTTGATGCACAGAACGAACCTCTATAGAACCTTAATCGAACCTTAATGAGATATCTTTTTGTTTTCTTTAAATTTTAAAAGTCATTTTTTTACCGCAAATCAAACATGTCTTATTTAAAGAAAACAAAACAGAGGTCTATACCAAGTCCAAGACGGAAATAATCACATCTGACTCAAACATGTCGATTAAAATCAAATAATACAAGTATGCATACACGCGCCCACTCGCCCAGACACACCCTCCCCCACACACCCATCCACTTCATTTAGATCAGTGTTCAATATACTCTTGCTGGTAGGGATTTATCTTCATCCACTTATTTTCAATGAAAAAGTGTTTGGGGCGTGAGGGAATGGGGGTGGTCTTTTTCTGCGTGTCAGGCTGTGATATGAGACAGTGCCTCCCCGGCCCCCAAAAATTTAAAACTTAGTGCTCACTACCCCCCACTGAGCGAATTTTCGGCCGGCGCGATTTTCAAATTTGCGGGAGAAAAAGAATTGTGCCCCGTCTAAGAAATCCTGGATCCGTGCCTGCATTAATTTGGTACCTACGGCAAGCCTATGTTATTTCGAAGTTGTTCATTTACATAGCATATCACAAAAATCTTCTAGCTACTGGATATCCTCAATTGAAATGTCGAAAAATAGCCTCCTCTCTTTGCCTAGAAAATCAGTCACGGAGCTGGTCCACTATTTGTGACGTAACAACCGGGGACGAGTATATTCACGTACCCGGATATGTTCCATAGAAAAACATGGGCAGAGAGATGGGAATTTCTGCTATTTAGTTTCAAAGTTTAGTTTCTACTATATGTAGAATTCTTCGCCTCCCCCTAATATTTCATAGTATTAATATCAATTCCCCTTTTCAGAGTTATGACAGAAACATGCCAATGGTACTCTATTAGTCGATATTTTCATCATGTAATTTTTTTTTTAGTGTGTTGAATTTGGTGAGATGGTTCGTGCGCTCGGTAAAGTAAATCCGGCCTTTTGCTTTGTTCTCGCGTTCGGTCTGGCTATATCTTTACACATATACACGTAGTATACAGTACATATAATTGATAATGGCTGGAGTCTTTGACCAGCACGATCTTTTTATGGATTTTGAAGAGTTTATGGAGGAACTTGAACGTACTAATGAAGGAGAAAGGGACGAGAGTCCATTGTGAGATATTCCGACACCGGTGGTCACTGATCGAGGAGCAGGTCTTTGTTAGTGTTTTTTCTTAGCTGGTATATAACGCCATTCTCACTCTCTTGCAATTGCCGATATACAGATACCTAGCGCTCGTACGTTCCACAAGCCGCCGAGAGCAGCGGCCTGGTCTTACCTGCCGATTCCGCTCACTTCACGAACGTTCGTGCAAGAGCTGCATCACTCGCTGATGAATAGGGCCTTTTCGTTTGGCACGTCCACATAGACGACGTCAAAGATATGACGTAATTTCGGCGATTTGCGCATGCGTCGGGTCGTCTCACGTCGTCAGGCCCGATTTGAGGACGCGTTCACCCATGATTTGAGGTTCGTCAGAAAACTCGAACCCCGTCGTCAAAATGACGTCATCTTGCTATATCGCAGCGTAAATCAGAAGGGAAAGACAGATTAAGAGAAAGTGATAGAATGATAAAAACAAAGAACAACATAAGAGAAGGTTATAGAATAGATAATGAAAAGATAGAAGAGAAGATGAAAGATGGAAAAACAAAGAATAACAATAACATAAGGAATGGTAGGAAGAAAATGATACGATAAAAACAAAGAATTACATAAGAAAAGGTGATGAAAGGAAGAAACAAAAAATAACAAAAGGAAAAACAGAAAGAGAAAATGATAAACAAAAGATAATGAAAAGATAGAAGAGAAGATGAAAGATGGAAAAATAAAGAATAACATAAGGAATGGTAGGAAGAAAATAATAGAACGATAAAAACAAAGAATTACATAAGAAAAGGTGATAGAAGGAAGAAACAAAGAATAACATAAGAAAAGACAGAAAGAGAAGGTGATAGAAGGAAGAAAATGATAAAGAATAGAAAATGGAAAGATAGAAGAGAAAATGAAGGATGGAAAAACAGATCATAACATAAGAAAAACAGAGAGAGAAAATGATAGAAGGAAAACAAAGAATAACATGACGAAAGATAGAAAAAAATAATAGAGTAATATACGAAGAATAACATAACAAGTGAAAGAAGGAGAAATTGAATAAGCGAGCGGGGCCATTACGTCATCGTGTAGAGAACGGGCGTCGACTACATACGAAAAGGGTTATAAAGTAGTGAACAGGACGGGTCGACTGCAGCCAATTCGCATCGTTAGAGGACGGGAACGGCGTCCTCGTCCACGTACACAAACGAAAAGCCCCTATTATCGCTCATAGACGTCGTCCGCTAAATAGAGGAAGCTTGATCTCGTTCAAGTGTGATATATATATTTAAAACAAATATTTAACCGTTCTGTATCCTTTTTCGAGGCAGTCACACACAACCATAATAATT
>CP137668.1:25032360-25047360 GCA_037976565.1 Mesocentrotus franciscanus
CACAACAATAACAATAACAAAAACCTTGTGAACACCGAGCCTAAAGCTATAGTCACAACTCAGAGCGGCGACCGACCGATTTGTAGCCTGCTCGGTCGCCGCTGGAATTTAGGCATCGCCCAACAATTTTTGGAGAAGTAGAACCCCATCGATGCCTGGGCGGTGCCCTGTCGATTTTCCGTCGGTCGCCGGCCGATTTTAGGTCAAAACTGGGCGAAATCGGGGAGCTTCTCCGCGCGGCGTCCCGGCAGTGACCAACTGATCTCCCAGCGGCGACCGGGCGGCGACCGATCGTCAGCCTTTGACATAGCGGCTTCGATTTTGACCTAAATCGCTCGACGGTGAACGCTCGATTAGGTCGGTGCCCGGGCGGCGGCTGCTCGGCACCGAGCGTATTTTGGGCGGCGAGTGAAAAGTGAGCAGGCGCCGCCCGAATTTTAACTCCGCGCTAAAACTTCAGCGGCGACCGAGCGATGCCCTAAAAACAAGCTGCCGCTTGGTGCCCGGGCGAAATTGGCTAAAATCGCCGCCCGGCCGCCGAACAGGCTACTTTTTTGGGTTGTGACCACAGCTTAAGGCCTTGACTTCGCGCATACTTACTACGTTTCAAGTCTAAAGCTTCCCTGTACTGAAGACCTTTACGACAGCCTAATAATTAAAAATCACACTTCAGGTTTAAACGTTTAGCCCCATTATTTTTCTATAGTGTGAATACCTGAAGTACTCCCATTGTTGTTATCTAGGTTTTAACTTAGGAAATGCTGTTGGAAATGCACTGACGGGATATTTAGTCAGCTTCGACATTGCAGGTGGCTGGCCATTCCCATTTTATATATATGGTAAGTTTTCCATTTTTTTTCCCAATAAGAATAAGTTTTGTGAAATTTGGACAGTTCGCTTTCAAATATTTCTTTCAAAATAAATGTACAATTTACCAAATCTTGTAAGCCCCCCTTAGCTATAAGCACTGAAAATATTAAAATAGTGATAGACCTAAAAGTGATAATATTCATAAAACGCACATATCCATCTCTAAAGATGCTCATAGCACCTCCGAAAAAAACGAAGCACTTCTTGCTCCGAAGGAAATCAGCATACATGAATTGTTACGAGTCGAGTAAAAAAAAAAACTGAAGTTCTACTAGGAAAGCTAATAGCAAACAGTAAGTATTATGTGAGTATGAAGTCTGGTTAACGTAAAGAGTTTTATTTTCTTCAAAATATATTTTGTCTGTGTGTGTTTTGTGACTTACCACTTATCTTCCTATTTGTTGAGACAATGTTTAGTTTAGAAAATAACATTAATCAACACATCTCCTTTGTTACTTTGTTCTTCTTTTAGATGGTATTCATGACGGTAATTAAGAACATCATTGATATCTTGCTTTCAAATAAAGCCCCTTTGCAATATTGTTGAATCAAATAGGGTCTCTTGGATGTTTGTGGTTCATTGTATGGTGTTTCGTTGGTTATAGCTCCCCCAGTGAGCATCCCTGGATATCTCGAGAAGAACGGGAATACTTAGAAGATGGTCTCAAACTACAAACCAAGGTGAAATATTTCTTAAATGAACCATTTAATGTAAGAAATCTGATATTTACAGATTTTTTAGAGGAAATGAAAGACTTTACTTTGAAAACCCATATAGGCTATACTGGAAATAGGGTCTAAGAGTAAACACGGGTTAGTTTGGAATAATGTTAAACGAAATGAGACGACCGTCGCTAATCCATTAAAAAGGAGGAACAAGAAAGAAGAAAAAAAAGACTTCACATTTTCAAATTTAAATATTGTATACATGTTAATACATGAAAGACTATACAATTCCAGATTTGCCAACATAAATTTCTAAGAGGAGGGGACCCCCTCACACGCCCTATGACACCCCTGATCATAACCACGCCCATAAGATCATAATTATGACAGGCATTTGCAAACTATGCCATCTAATATTTTGCCTTTTTTCATTCGGGGAATTTTCTTGGGAGCCATCAATATGGCATTGTGTGTCACTGTAAAAAATAATATGATGTCCAAATTCCCTTAAAGGCTCTGCACACCATACACGACATACGACAAAATGACAATACACCACGAAATGCAAGATTTTTAACAATCGCTCTAATATGCAAACCTATGGCACCGTGCACACTGACCGTATCCGACACATCCATTTTTGTCGTTTTTCGTCTAGCATGTCGTGCCGTCGTGTCGTGTTGTCGTTTCTCGTGTTTGATGTGCAGAGCCCTTTAGAAGAAGAAAAAAAAATTGACGTAATGTGATTCGCTCTTCTTTTGTCTTGAAGCCACAGCGGTCTGTGCCATGGGGTTCGATTCTCAGCTCTGGAGCGATGTGGGTCTTTGTATGCACCCATTTCGGCCAATCATGTGGGTTATTTACCTTACTTGTCAACTTACCTCTATACTACAGCGATGGTATCAGGATACCCTTAGAATTGGTAAGTCAGGTGCCTTGTTCCGGAAAGTGTGGTATGATGTCTATATGGGAAAAGGGAAAATTATGTTTTTAATATTAGAAACTGAATAAACATTTACAATAAGCGCTTGCGCAGGCGTCTATTATAAAAGCAACTCGTAAAAACATGAATAATTGAGCTGCAAGTGAACATTGCACAAACATATATAATACTCTAAAAAGAGTTGGTATACATTTTCCCATTTTGGGGATAAATGTGTGTTTGTTAGGTAAAATGTTTCCCAATATTGGGTGAAATGGATTCAGAATTGGGTAAAATTTTACCCAACAAACATACATGTTCCCGTTGTTTACGCAACACGGGTAGAAACATGCACTCAACTCTTTTGAGAGAATGTCAACAAATGAATTGACCTAAATTTGATTTGTTTGATACTTGACATCTTTTCCTAACATATAACAGCTAAAATAGTTTTTATAACACCACCCCATGTGTAGATAATTATAGCATTTCCTTTTTATGTGTGTTCCGCATCAGATAAACTTCAAACTCACCATGTCATTTCCAATATGGTTTATTAATTAATTAATCTTCTTTATCAGGAAAGCCTTATAATTTTGTTTTAACTTGATATCAATATTAGCTTTGGCTATGTTGTAAATGATCACTCGAGAACTTAATCAGGAAATAATTTCAAAAGTTTGAGAAAACTCGAACGCATTTCTATGGTAATATCTTTCAAAATCCATTCGTAGTTCGATCGTAGGGTGTACAGTCGACTGAATTCTCAAACATTTTAGAGACATAAATGGTTACATTACATTTTGATATCGTCATGATCTTCATGCCACATGTTTCAATATTAATTGGTTTATTCATTTATACTCATTTGTGTTTTTATGTCCGGTTTAAGCCTATCCTTACCATGCTTACGGCGAACTGATCAATGATGACATATACCTCTTGCGGATATTACGTCTATTAATCCTATATTTCCCTCTCTTTGTTAACCTAAAAAATAGGCTGGTCTATATTCAGGGCTTCCGTATATCATGCAAATCGTCGGCATGGTCTTATACAGCCGGGTAGCTGACTGGATATTCATTCGCGGGTTTCTGACCAAATTGATGAATAGGAAGCTGGCTACTGGGCTTGGTAAGTTTATAGACAATGCACGGAGCTCACAGCTTTCAGTTGAGATCAATGTCTGGGAGACTCCTTGTACCCGTGAACCCTTGCTCTATAAACCTTTTATACTGGGGACCCTTGTTTAACTAAACTCTTCTTTGACAGGTGATGTAGAAAACTGTAGAATACTGTTTCTATTACCTTTGGCACCGAAGGTATATTAGTATCCAGCTGTTGATCAAACTTGATTTTAAAATACACATTGTTTTGGGGGCATTTTTTCGAATAGAGGACAGGTTTTGAAAATCATTAATAAATGATTTTATATAGAATAAAGAATAAAAAGTTTCCCCCAACTTACTCTCCCGTTTTTTTTTAAAAATAATTTGTTTATAGGAGTAGGTTTATGCGTCCTCTTCCTTATCTTTGCCGGCTTCGCGAAATGTAACGTGGCCCTCTCTGTGACATTTGTATCTCTGGCCATGGGGGCGGTAGGCATTGCCTTTTCGGGACACTTCGTGGCCCTCCTAGATGTCTCGGGTCCATTTGCCGGGTCTTGCATGGGCATGATGAACACAGGAGGCACCCTTGGGGCATTGTCGGTCCCTATATTGTGGGTGTCGTCACTGGAATACAGGTAACGATACGATGACTTCGTTTTCCTTTGTACCGAAGGTAGAGACATGGATGAATGTTGCAGAAGGCATACTGGTCATGAAAGAACAGCTCCTGTACGCGAATAACTTGCTTTCAAAACAGGCAGAAATATCAGAGAAATAAATGAACTGCTGTGATGTACGGACAACAGTAATTTTCAAATTTAATTTCATCTTTAATATTATTATCATTTTTATCATTATTATTATCATCCTTATTGTTTGTTATTTATTATTTGTTTGTTTTTTAATGTATTATTATAATTCTTATTTCAGGGGGCTAATTATAAAGATGAGAATTTCTTTTATTTAGATAGGAGATCTATCTTCTTACAAAAATAAATAAAATAATGCAACGCCCCCAAAACCAAACAAGACAAAATAAAACAAAAGAAACAAACAAACTCTCTCTTTCCGTGTGTGTTTCTCTCATGATTCCTTTGTATTTTCGTTTATCATTCTTCTTTGATTTATCTTTTTAATATGTCGTATCCTCATTAGTCTGACATCAGAGGCTGGCAGAATGTTATGTGGATCGTCGCAGGCATTTACGCTTTTGGAGGACTTTCGTTTATCATCTTTGGTACCGTCACCCTACAGCCATGGGCTAGGACAGATTCCGAGGATAAAGAAGACCACTTCGATAATGATGACGACGATGTTTTTGTCAGGGACTGAAACTCACATCAGCCATGTTTTTTAAAGCAACAGTCTTTGTCATTTCGGGTATTTGTGATACAAGGAATAGATAAATAAGCAATTGTTGTCTCATATTAGGGAAAAGGTTATGCTACCCCGAAGTGGTAATGCAACTTTCATTATATAATCATAATGATAGTAATAATAATGATAATAATAATAATAACAATCTTTATCATCATCTTAATAATAATGATATTTCTACTACAAATAATAATATCAATACAAAAATAATGATTGTGATAATGATGATAATGATGATGATGATGACGATGATGATAATAATGATAATGATAATAATAATAAGAATAAGAATAATAATAACAATAATAACAATGTTTATAATGATAATAATGATAACAATGATGATAATAATAACAATAATAATAATAATAATAATAATAATAATAATAATAATAATAATAATAAAGATATCAGTCCTAGTACCGTTTTGACATATTGTTGATATTTGCACAAGTATCAATGTAAGAAAAAATAATCATTGCAATTATCTTATGCCAGCTATAGGATATTCGCTACAAAGAAATTTAAATATATCTTATTGTAAGAAAAATGGTCTTCATCCTCTTTACATTGTAGTCTCTCCAAATTTGTCAATTGGGACAAAAATCATGATCAGTCTGAAAATCTCTTACATTCACAATTTCACATACATCTGTTTTAAGTCTTGGCCTACCTGAAACATTAGGATGAATACATTTTCACGAGTTGTCATTTATGTATATCACTTCAATAGAAGCAATGCATTTAGTAGACAAATTGTGTTGTTAGATTGGACAAGGTCATGGAAGTCATGATGTTTGTTTATAAACCCAACACCATCTATTCGACTTCTGTACTAATGAATTTTAATTTTATGCATGTTTCTCTCCCAAACCCTTGGTTAAATACTGTTTGATTCGTTGCTGCTATGTCGGACATGGCTATGACAACCCTGGGGTGCCGCAAAACATATCTAGGGGTACCGCGGGAGAAATGTATAGTATTACAATATTTTGGAATAAAATTTCGTGAAAAAAACAAATATAAGAAACCTCTAAAGTGTGTAATTTCATGTAGATTTCGAAGATAGCAAATTGTCTTCCTCGCTCGCAACATATTCGTGTAACGAGGTGACTGAATATATGATTTGTGTAAATAACTGTGTATTATGTATTGTGTATATGTGTATATTGTGTATATGTTTTTATCTGTTGTTGTTGTAATTTTACCATGTACTTTGTCACTCGCCTACAGGGCTCCTTTGAAAAGCAGGCCTTGTGGCTCTGAAGGGACTACCCTGTATTTTAAAGAAGACTGAATAAATAAATAAATAAATAAATGTGTATTTGGTGGTGAGGTGCCCGCATACATCATTTTTGTAATTTATCTAGTAAGTAGATTACAAAATATTTTTTACCATAAACAAAATGCCATTATTTTGGGGGCTCGCTCGCACGATTTAGAAAGAAATTTGCCCGTACATGTCTACATGGGACTTGACGAGTGCAAGAGTGATGCAAAAATAAGTGTTATGTTGTAAATTCGGGATTGGGGTGACGCGAACCATTTCAATTCTTAGGGTGTCGTGACTTTAAAAAGGTTGAAAAAAAGCTGAACTATAGTTAAATGGTGTACAGGCTGTACTTACGAGGAAAAAGAAAAGTGAGGTCAGTTTTAAAATCATGCGCATCGTCGCGATACCACCGAGTGACTTATACATATGAATGCAAGGTGACATCTCTTCATCTTTACGGATCCTGGGTAATGGTGTTTTTTATTACTTTGTTTACATGGGGGAGTAGGCCCGTTGCGGGCTTTTGAAATGTATAGGAGGTTTATTGAAGTCGATATACACATGTTCTACTATATGTTCTCGGCACAGTTTTGAGAAAGTCCCATAAGCAGGTCTAGTCTCCATGCGAATTACATACACTAGTTGTTGCTAGGCAGGATAAAACATTATGGTTTGTCCTACCTCAGAACACGTAATTTTATGCAATTCACATTCCGACTATTGAAATACAAGAAATTTGATTACATTACGAAAATGGCCTATTACACTTTAATACAAAGGTGTAATGGACACAGAGTCGAATCCAGCGAGTTTTCAGTGGGAAAGGGCTGCGAGTGGTTACATCACTATAGCTACATAATAGAGAAATCAAAGAGTGCGATCCTGACTTTAATGTTTTTATTACTACACAAGAAAAAGAGTAGTTCCAACATTTATTTTTAACACTGATCTTCATTTAGGTTATTAGAATCATTTAATGCAGTAAGCTGGCCGTATTATGACATCCCAGTAATCTACGTTATAAATTGATAATGGTGGATTAAATGAGTTTTAAGGGTATAACGAGTAATGAACGATTATGGAGGATGGATATGAATTCAATGATATGTGATTCGGCAAATACAAACCCAAGTTTGGACTACGGGTATATCATTGATGTATAGCGGAGAAAACACTCCCGGAGGAAGGTTTCTAACAGTGGATTTTTGACTGGTATGTATGAATTAATCGGTATTCTTAAATAATCATAAACGTAACGTTCACGTTTATTCATTTTGAAAACATTGCCATTTATGATTGTATCGCTTCTAAAGATGTGACGTTAAATGTCAAAAAACATATCATGGGTTTTTCATAGTTAAGTTGCAGTTTGCGTTAATGCACTCATTATCTTTTAGAAGTTCATTGTCCAGATTTTGGGTCAGGCATTCAACATCTTTATGCTTATAAAATATATTGGTATCGTCTGCGAATAGTATAAAAGACGGATTGTAAATCATTTATATACATTAAAAAGAGTATGGGGCCTACATGGATAGTAGACAGTGAATTGTTTGCGATCATTTAGATAAATGCGAAATAATTTAAGGGTAACACCACGAATTCCATAATAATAATTTTTGAAAGGAGAATATCATGGTTAATTGAATCGAAAGCTCTCTTAAAATCTAAAAATATATCCAACAATGATTTCTCTGTTTTCAATTGCCTTTGTTACTTGCATTAACAAAAAAGAGCATGATCAATTGAATACCTGTCCCTAAATCCAAACTGTGTATTAAGAAGTATCCTTGTTTATCCAAAAAATTGTGTAGTCTGGAATAGATGCATTTTTTCAAAGATTTGAGAGTGGAAGTAATGAAATGGGTCTGTAATTCGAGAATATATCATTTGGTCCCTATTTATGTATAGGAATTATTTTGGCAATTTTCAGGTCTACCCCGGGTACAACACCTTGCTCAATATATGAGTTGAAAATATTGCACAACTGTTTAGATATGACATGAACAACCTTCAAGTCAATTCAATTTTTCAATTCAATGTTATTTTCCATCTTTAAAAAAAGAACAGATATAACATAATATTGACACATTGTATTAAAATAACAATATAAACATAAAAAATGGAGGGATACCCTTAATAAGCAAGTTGCTGGTAGGCAGGGCCCCGGTATACAATATAAAATTTACATCTTTGTTAGAAAAATTACTTAACAATTGAAATAATTATAAAAACAGCAAAATTATACATGTATATTAATCAGGAAATTATGATTACCTTAACGGCTACTATAAATAGACAGATTCATGTACACGTACACACACACACACACACACACATAGCCATAGTCAGCATGGTGGAGAAATAAATTCAGATGGTAAAAAGAAAAGAGAGAGAGCATTGTAGGAGGGGAGATAGCTCATGAGATATGAGAAGAAAATAAGAATTAATTAATACATTTTATTTATCTAGTTAGCATATAATCTTTTTATAGAGAATTTGAATATTGAGAGATTTGAGCTTTGCTGAGTACTTTGATCTAGGCTGTTCCACAATTTGATATATTTTACAAGAAAGTAGAAACCTTGGGTTGATGAAATAATTTACATTGACGAGTGTTGTAATTATGTACAGACGAATTAAGGGTGAACATATCAAATATTTTTGGTAAGAGTCCAAATTGGTATTTATACATAAATATGAGAGAGTTCATAAAAATTAATTCAAGTATTGGTAACATATTCATTTAAATAATGGCATACTCGGACAGTTATATGGGGATGACGAAATAATTCTAATTGCTTTTTTCTGAAGTATTATTAATCTAGACAGATGGCTTTTAAAAATTAAAAGTATGCCCCACACTGAATTACAGTATGTAAGGTGAGGCAAGATTAAGCTATGATACAAAGTGATGAGTATGTTTTGTGGTAATATAAATTTGAGCCTTGATATGATTCCTATACATCTTGATACTTTTGAACAAATACTACTAATATGTGGTTTCCAAGAGAGAAATTCATTGACTGTAATATCTGAAAATTGAACATTATCCACACGTGATATATCATGACCACCAATAGTAAAATCATTAATGTCATTCGGGACCCTCCTGTTCCTTGTTCTGAAAATCATAAACTTTGTTTTATCAAAATTCAATGAAAGTTTGTTGCAACAGAACCAATCATATACTTTATTAACTTTTTTATTAGTAATGGACATTAAATTATAGATATTCTTGTGAGAAGTGAAGATGCACGTGTCATCGGCAAATAATGAATAGCGAAACAATTTGGAAGATTTTGTGATATCATGTATGTAAACAAGGAACAGGAGGGGCCCAAGTACAGACCCTTGCGGAATTCCATATTTAATAAGTTTACATTGTGATTGGACACCATTGACCATAACATACTGATACCTGTTATTCAAACAATTTTTAAACCAATCTAAAGCTAGCCCTCTTACACCAAATGCGTTTAGTTTACGTATGAGTATGCTGTGGTCAATGGTGTCAAAGGCTTTTGACAGATCCATAAATAATCCAATACAGTAATTGCCTTCGTCAATTTTTGGTGATATAAAATTTGCGATATTTAATACACCCATAGAAGTTGAAAATTTTTCACGAAAACCAAATTGTTCAGGAATGAGGATGTCATTTAATTGAAGGTGTGAATACAATCTTTTATGAACAACTTTTTCTAGAATTTTGGAAAAAAATGGTAACAATGATATAGGTCTGTAGTTTTCCAGATTTAGAGGGTTTTTCTTTTTATATACAGGTATAACCTTGGAAACTTTGAGTCTGTCAGGTATAATCCCTTGTAATATTGATTCGTTAAATATTATACAAAGCTGATCAACAAGTAAATGAATAGAGTCCTTAAAATCTTTGGGGGCCATATCATCAAACCCACTTGCTTTTGATGAAATCATAGAAGAAACAATTTTAAAAATTTCATATACAGATGTTGGTTTTAGGAATAAAGAAGAGTAGCTATTATTAACAGGCATGAAGTCATGAAATTTGTGAGAAGAGGTAGGTATATCTTGGGAAATTTTTTTCAGCAATATTGACAAAATAATGGTTAAAGGAATCTGAGATCACATGAGGTGAGGACAGATGAACATTTTCATGATACATTTTCTCAGGAATATTTTTACGCATTTTCCCCAATAATCCATTGATATTACTCCAGGTTTTTTTCATGTCACCTTTTATCTTATGAAACATATTATAAAAATATTTCTTTTTAGAAGATCTTATAATAGGTAAGTGAGTTTTTATATGTGATATATTTTTTTCTTACTGACAGATCTTTTCAAGTATTTATGATATAATTTGTGTTTGACATGAATTGATTTCAATATACTGGTTGTAATCCATGGTCTTTTACACTTCAATTTAGAGTTATGCCTCTGAACAATAGGGAAACATTCATTATACAACTTGGGTAATATATATGATTAAATAAGTCATATGATTTGTTTGCATCTATAGTATTTTGAACTGGAATCCAATCAACATTCAAGAGATTATATTTAAATTGTAAAATTTGTTTATTGGTAATAAGTCTAACATTGGTGGTGGTGTTGACACTCGCATTTTCAATAATCTGTTTATTATTCACACACCATACTGGGAAGTGATCTGATATATCAGAATAAATCAGACCACTCTGTAAGTCGTTTTGTAAGCAATTAGTAAATATATTATCGATAAGTGTGGCTGTATTTGGGGTAATACGTGATGGTTTTGTGATCAGGGGAAACATGGAGTGTGAATACATTGTATTTAAGAAATCATAATGTTTTGGTATCAATAGAATAATTTAGAAGATTTATATTAAAGTCCCCGAGTAAGTAAATTTCTTTATTTTCATTACACAACTTGTGTAAAATTAACCTGTTTTTACCTGTTTTTTGGCCAGGGGAGGGGGCCCGGCCCCAGGGCTCCCCCTGGATCCGCCACTGCGTAGATATGAGATGTTATCAATTCTCGCGTAACCGCCAAATTCGCTGATTCTTCCAGCATGTTCGACTCTGCATGATTATGTTGGTATGGGCGGCCGTTATAGTGCCACAGCGCGCGTCATGACGTGTTTTTCATTCACCACAATCCCATTCGTTTTGCACCAGTGCTTGCAAGCCCTTTCTTAGTCTCTTCTTCTATCCCAATTCCTTTCAAACTTTTTGGAGGTAGTCTCTAGCGCACCCCATCAAGGTCACCGAAATCTTCGTTCTCTAAAATAACTCACGCATGGCCGTACAGGTGCCATTTTGTCCGTTTCGGGCCACTTTTGAGGCCTTTTTTTCGCCTTACCTATCTCCACTATCACAGAAGTTACAGACTTTTTACAAATTGCTCTGGATAGTCCAAGACTGTTTCGTTTGACACGTAGAAACACCGACGTCATTGCGCGCATATCGTTGTGACACGATTGCATTTGTAGTTTAATTTTTTATCTGTTTCGATATTGATTACCGGTATTTCAATTTAAACGACTTAAATTTATATTCCTTGAATTCCCTTTTAAACGACTGATGTGGAAGACTAGTCAACGCACCCTTTCGAGAAAGCCCCCCTCCCCCGCTTATCCTGAAAGGGTGCGTTAAGGCGGTTCTCCGTTCTCAACGCACCCTTTCGAGACAATTAAGGGGGCTTTCGAAAGGGTGCGTTGACCGCACCACACCGCGCCGCACCGCACTGCACCCTTTCGATGTAAGGCAAATATATCTCCCGTGTTATTTTAAAGGGAGCTAGAGGGTCATGAGTTTTCATGTGCAGAAGGCCATAATTCGCTAGTCTGCACACATCAAATACCCCCTAGTCTCTCGGAGAGTCTCCGGGCAGCGCATATTTTTTTTACACAAGTGTTTAGCCATTTTTGCGAAAAAATTCATAGAAGTGCTCTGGTGAAAGAGTGTGAGTCGTCAGCGCACACTAACAACATTCACCACAATCCCTTTCGTTTTGCACCAGTGCTTGCAAGCCCTTTCTTAGTCTCTTCTTCTTTCCCAATTCCTTTCAAACTTTTTGGAGGTAGTCTCTAGCACCCCATCAAGGTCACCGAAATCTTCGTTCTCTAAAATAACTCACGCATGACCGTACAGGTGCCATTTTGTCCGTTTCGGGCCACTTTTGAGGCCCTTTTTCCGCCTTACCTATCTCCACTATCACAGAAGTTACAGACTTTTTACAAATTGCTCTGGATAGTCCAAGACTGTTTCGTTTGACACGTAGAAACACCGACGTCATTGCACGCATATCGTTGTGACACGATTGCATTTGTAGTTTAATTTTCTATCTGTTTCGATATTGATTACCGGTATTTCAATTTAAACGACTTAAATTTATATTCCTTGAATTCCATTTTAAACGACTGATGTGGAAGACTAGTCAACGCACCCTTTCGAGAAAGCCCCCCTCCCCACCCCCGCTTATCCTGAAAGGGTGCGTTAAGGCGGTTCTCCGTTCTCAACGCACCCTTTCGAGACAATTAAGGGGCTTTTCTCGAAAGGGTGCGTTGACCGCACCACACCGCGCCGCACCGCACTGCACCCTTTCGATGTAAGGCAAATATATCTCCCGTGTTATTTTAAAGGGAGCTAGAGGGTCATGAGTTTTCATGTGCAGAAGGCCATAATTCGCTAGTCTGCACACATCAAATACCCCCTAGTCTCTCGGAGAGTCTCCGGGCAGCGCATATTTTTTTTACACAAGTGTTTAGCCATTTTTGCGAAAAATTCATAGAAGTGCTCTGGTGAAAGAGTGTGAGTCGTCAGCGCACACTAACAACATTCACCACAATCCCTTTCGTTTTGCACCAGTGCTTGCAAGCCCTTTTTAGTCTCTTCTTCTTTCCCAATTCCTTTCAATCTTTTGGAGGTAGTCTCTAGCACCCCATCAAGGTCACCGAAATCTTCGTTCTCTAAAATAACTCACGCATGACCGTACAGGTGCCATTTTGTCCGTTTCGGGCCACTTTTGAGGCCCTTTTTCCGCCTTACCTATCTCCACTATCACAGAAGTTACAGACTTTTTACAAATTGCTCTGGATAGTCCAAGACTGTTTCGTTTGACACGTAGAAACACCGACGTCATTGCACGCATATCGTTGTGACACGATTGCATTTGTAGTTTAATTTTCTATCTGTTTCGATATTGATTACCGGTATTTCAATTTAAACGACTTAAATTTATATTCCTTGAATTCCATTTTAAACGACTGATGTGGAAGACTAGTCAACGCACCCTTTCGAGAAAGCCCCCCTCCCCACCCCCGCTTATTCTGAAGGGTGCGTTAAGGCGGTTCTCCGTTCTCAACGCACCCTTTCGAGACAATAATATTATGGGGGCTTTTCTCGAAAGGGTGTGTTGACCGCACCACACCGCGCCGCACGTACGCACTGCACCCTTTCGATGTAAGGCAAATATATCTCCCGTGTTATTTTAAAGGGAGCTAGAGGGTCATGAGTTTCCATGTGCAGAAGGCCATAATTCGCTAGTCTGCACACATCAAATACCCCCTAGTCTCTCGGAGAGTCTCCGGGCAGCGCATATTTTTTTTACACAAGTGTTTAGCCATTTTTGCGAAAAAATTCATAGAAGTGCTCTGGTGAAAGAGTGTGAGTCGCCATCGCACACTTACCATCACGGTAGGTATCACCAGCAGCCATATAGTACATGTGCATGTACACCCAGGGAAGGGATCGAAGAGGATAGAAGGGAAAACAACGAAATACATAAGGAGAGTGGAGAGGATATGGAGAAGGAAAAACGAGGATATACATAAAGAAAGAGAAGATGATCTTAGATTAAAAGAAAAAAACAAAGAAATACATAACGGAAGATAAGAGCAGAGATTAAAGGAAAAACAACTCGGAAATACATAACAAAGGATCGAAAAGGATAGATTCAAGGAAATTAAAACAAAGAAATACATAACAAAATAGAAGAGGATAAATTGAAGAAGAGACAATTAAGGGAAAAACAAACTACAAAGAAATTAATACTTAAAGAAAGAGAAGAGGATAGATTGAAGGAGTATAATAACAAAGACATATATTAAGGAAAGAGAATAGCTAGGTATATCACAGGAAAGACAAAGAAATACATAACGAATGAGAAAAGGACAGATTCAAGGAAAAACAAACAAATACACAACGAAAGAGAAGAGGATAGATTGAAAGAAAAACGAAGGGGAAAACGCGAGAGTATGTACGTACAGCTCCAATGTTAGACCATGGAGCTAGATGGTTAGACTCTGTCTCAAGTCGTTCGCACAGTATATTTGACTGAACTGGCTAAACAGTTGTGTAAAAAAAATATGCGCCTCCGGGCAAGGAAAAGTGAGATAACGGCTTAACCGTGCATATGGGGGGTTGCAAAGCATAACATGAGGCCTGTTGGTCATAGAGCTGAAGGCTAATCCTTGTGATTGACAATACTTGTTATTGGTCTAACATCTGACCGGCGGTGTCGAATTTCCCATGAGAGTCCACTACTTTGATCTCTCATGTCGGTGCAGGTGGGTTTTTTCCAACAGTAATAGCAATGTCGTATGACCTCAGTGATGTTACGGTTAAGGTCAACAGTTCTCTTTTGTCATTTTGCTGTTGTTCATCCTCTTTACATTGTAGTCTCTCCGAATTTGTCAATTGGGAAAAAAATCATGATCAGTCTGAAAATCTCTTACATTCACATACATCTGTTTTAAGTCCTGGCCTACCTGAAACATTAGGATGAATACAGTCATCTTCACGAGTTGTCATTTGTG
>CP137668.1:25052360-25096405 GCA_037976565.1 Mesocentrotus franciscanus
CACATATGAAAAGAGGCACTTATGATAATGAAAAATGGGCACTAATAATAAAGGGAAATGTGCATTTGTTGAAAAAAGGGGCACCGATCAGATTTTAATAGGGGCATTTATCGGAGGTGAAAAGGGGCTTTTATTAAAAGGGGGAAGTGGCTCCTATTAAAAAGAAAAAGAGGCACTTGTTAAAATAAACGGGGCACTTATCAGAGATGAAAAGAGGTAATCATGAGAAAGGGAACGGGCACTTATAAGAAGGTAAAAGAGCTTTTATTAGGAAGGAAAAGGGGGACGTGTCAAAATAAAAGTAGCATTTATTAGAGATGAAAAGAGCACTTATCAGGAGGGGAAGGGGCACTTGTCAAAGTAAAACGAGTATCTCTCAGAATTGAATAGAGTCATTTACAAGAGATGAAAAAGGGCACTTATGAGAATGAAAAGGAACTATTTTCATAGGTAAAAGGGGCATTTATGAGAAGGCGCACTATTTTTAATGGGGGCACTTATCATAAGGAAAAGGGGCACTTATTAGAAAGAAAAGGGGGCACATGTGAAAAGATAAGGTGCGTTTACCCGAGTTAAAAAGGGGTAGTTATTAAAAGGAAAAGGAGGCACTTGTCAAAGCAGAAGGGGTACTCTCAGATTTGAATAGGACAGTTATCAGAGGTGAAGGGGGCGCTTATCAAAAGTGAAAAAGGGCGCTTATCGTACCTGAAAAGGGGCACTTACTAGAGATATTATGAGAATGGAAAATGGACACTTATTGCAAAGGAAAATGGGAACTTGTTGAAGGAAAAGGGGTAAGTATAAAAAAGGGGGCACTTATCAGAGGTGGAAAGGGGAAGGGGCACTTTTAAAAATTAATAGGGGTACTTGTCAAAGTAAAAGGGGCACTTTTCCTATGTAAAAAGGGGCACTTTTGGGGTACTTGAAAAAATGGGAGGAAAGAAAGGAAAAGAAAGAAAAGAAAGAAAAGGAGAAAAGGAAACAAAAGGAAACAAAAGAAACGGGGGGAGAGAGAGAGAGAGAGAGAGAGAGGGGGGGTAAGAGCCTGAAAGAAGAGGGGTGGGAGTAAGAGAGAGAGGGGCATGTTGGGTGGGGTCACCACGTCGAAGCTTTCACGTTTCATTAAATTATTAGAGAGAAAGAAGACGATTCGTTGTACCGTTCTTTACTCTTAATCCTTGTCTGAATTTGACCTTTTCATTAAATTATTAGAGAAAGAAGACGATTCGTTGTACTTCTTTCGACTCTTAATCCTTGTCTGAATTCAGTTCCCCCCACCTGGCAAGAGGGACCCCCATGTTATACACACTGCAAAATTGCGAGCCCTCCCCCCGCCCCTTTCCCGGAAAAAACCTTCTTATAATATCATCCCCCTTTCTTTCTTTTTCCTTCTCATTATTCCCCTTTTCCCCCTTTTCTCTTCCCCGTCTTTCCCCCTTTCTTCCTTTTCTGCCTTTTCCCTTTTCCCTCCTCTCTCTCTCTCTCTCTCTCTCTCTCTTCCTTTCTTCCTTTCCTTTTCTCCTCTTCCCTTTTCTCTCTCCCTCTTTTCTTCTTCTTTCTCTTTTCTTTCTTTTCTTTCCCCTTTTTTTACCGCGGGGCACGTGCCCCTGTGCCCCCCCTGAATCCGCCACTTGTATAGTTGTATAGATGTACAGTTTCCTGCGTTCTGATTGGCCGGCTGGATAGACGTATAGTCGTATAGTTGTATAGTTGTACGGATAGTGGCATGCTTGGCCCGCCATATTTATCCCGACTAGCTCTTAACACGACCTCTACCCTAGGGTAACTTGCCTCCGTCTGGACAAGACTATTGATGTATAGCGGAGAAAATTCTCCTGGAGGAAGGTTTCGAACAGCGGATTTTTGACTGGTATGTATGAATTAATCGGTATTCTTAGATAATCATAAACGTAACGTTCATGTTTATTCATTTTGAAAACATTGCCATTTATGATTGTATTACTTCTAAAGGTGTGACGTACGTTGGATGTTAAAAAACATAACATGTTTTTTTTTTAATCCACTCACTAACTTTTAGAAATTCATTGTTCAGATTTTTGGGTCAGGCATTCAACATCTTTATGCTTATAAAATATATTGGTATCGTCTGCGAATAGTATAACATTCAACATGGGAGAGACGAATTGTAAATGATTTATATACATTAAAAAGAGTATGGGGCACACAATGATAGTAGACAGTGAATTGTTTGCGATCATTTAGATAAATGCGAAATAATTTAAGGGTAACACCACGAATTCCATAATAATAATTTTTTGAAAGGAAAATATCATGGTCAATAGAATCGAAAGCTCTCTTAAAATCAAAAATATATCCAACAATGATTTCTCTGTTTTCAATTGCCTTTGATACTTTCATTAAACAAATTAAAAGAGCATGATCAATTGAATACCTGTCCCTAAATCCAAACTGTGTATTAAGAAGTATACTTCGTTTATCCAAAAAATTGTGTACTCTGGAATAGATGCATTTTAGAGGAGATTTTAGAGGAGAGTGGAAGTAATGAAATGGGTCTGTAATTTGAGAATATATCATTTGGTCCCTATTTATGTATAGGAATTATTTTGGCAATTTTCAGGTCTACCCCGGGTACAACACCTTGCTCAATATATGAGTTGAAAATATTGCACAACGGTCTAGATATGGCATGAACAACCTTCTTCTTTAACACAAAAATACAGAACAATCAATAGAGTCAAAACCAGGACATTTACCATTTTTGAAAGACGGCGAGCATTGTTGATTATTTCTGTTTCAGTGATGGGTAAGAAATAAGCAGTATGAGGCAAATTTGCTATTCAAATAAGAGGTACAATCAACATTAGTTATATTCCTGTTCGTACAAGCTAATTTGTGACCAACATAATTTAAAATAATCATCGAACCTCTCAGCAGTTTCTATATAAAGAATCACTTATAATTGAATTTTTATAGTTAAACACAGAAGCATTTTTCTGATATTTCCTTCTCTGGGTACTTTTGGACTTCGAAAAATCTCAAATGCCATATATATATATATATAGGGTAACACTGAAAGACAAGTCTTTTAAGAATGAGTATCCAACCCGTAATATTTCTTTGAAAGGCTGTGAAATTGGATTTCTATGAAATTTGAAGACATGGACAAGCATAAGAGAGACTCCTAAAGGTGAGGAAACCCCGCAAAAATTTGCGGCAATAGGGGTCCTTTTGACCTTCGAAAAAATCTCACTGCCATAGGTTAACACACAAGGACAAGTCTCTTTGAAAGGATGTGAAGTGGTATTACTTAAAATCGAAAAGCTGAGAAGACCTTGCATAAATTTGGAGCAATATGTCTCCTTTTAATTGTCTTCCCAACAGTTTGACACGGCGGCTATTCGCCTTTTGACAAAAAACTGCGCATGCGCTTCCTCGGAAAGAAACAACTCGGCTTCCCCCATAAGTTTACACGTGAAATCAAGGTTCTTGAGAAGTGTTACAATTCCCCAAGTATGTCTTTGAAATTGCGTCAAATATGACTCATAATTTTGTATGCAGTTTGAAGACACGGGGTACCAGTAAACAAACTCAAATAGCTGAGGAGACCTCGCATAAATTTACAACAATATGGCTGCTTTTGGCTTTCGATAAAATCTAAAGCCTCGGTCACAAATGCCATTTCGAACTGCTACGAACGCCGTACGAACGATTTTCAGACAATGGAAATTCGGGAAGACAATGGAAAAACAGGGAGATTCGTACGAAATTATCGTTCGTACGAACCTTTGTGACCGTAGCATTAACAACCAGATCTTTTCTTCTCTATTGAGTACCCATTCTCAGGTACAAGAAGTGCCCAATACAGCCTCTCATAAGTGTCCTATTCACCTCTGATAATTGCCCCCTATTCAATCTCAGAGATAACCCTTTTACTTTGACAAGCCCGCCCTTCTTCGTTTTTAATAAGTGCCCCTTTCCTTCTCATAAATACCCCTTCTCACCTCTGATATATGCCCCTGTTAAAATCTGACAGGTGCCCCTTTTACTTCGACAAAAGCCCCATATCCTTTGTAATCAGTGCCCCATTTCTATTCTCATAAGTGCCCCTTTTAATGTGCGAGAAGTGCCCCTATCCACCTCTGATAATTGATCTTTTTACATGTTGTACTTGCTTTGCTCCTTTTCTTTTGTAATAAGTGTCATTTTCCCTTCTGATAAGTGCCTCATTTTCTTTTCTCCATATCAATTGCCCTTCATTTCAAGCGATTAAGAAATATACTTTATTCCAAATTCGCTCGCGATGCTCGCTCATATTCATAGTCCATGTTATTATGTAACTTACTAAATGTATTTTTAGTCTGTCATGATGAGATTGTGCTTAAGATCCTATTAGGATCTATTTCCACTTTATAAGATCTAATTGGTCGCATGTGACCTAACAAATTTTAAAATTGAACGTTAAGACCATCACACCCAACTGCAAACTATGATGCTTAAAGAGAAGGTTGACTTCTGGGGAGATGTGAACAAAAAATTGTAAGCGTTTTCATTGTTATTATGCAATTGTGGAAGAACATCAGAGAAAAAATGTTCCCTGAAAAGCATGGCTCTTCAAATGCCTTCATATTCTAAATATATCACATGTAACAGCTTAAAAATGAGGACCTCATTTTTATGCCACATGTTTGTGTAGTCCCATATATATCTTTCTGTGTAGAGTACTTGTTACTTTTACCAAGACTGTGCAAAATTTATAAAAATTTTGATGATTCCAGAACCTTGACGTACACACGATTACTTATAATATGCTACAAGATTCTATATTTCATTGTTTCTCTCGTGGTCCAAGATACAGCTGAAAGATAGAGTTGAGTTCTGGTCATGCGATTGCATTGTGAAAGAAACGGTGTGGATCAAGCAGAAAAAGTCGAATTGATAACATCTCATGTCTACCTGTACATATGTGTGACTTCCCCTCCAAGATCTTGTCAAGTGTATTGCTAATGGAGCACTTGATCTACTTGCTGCTCATACTGTTTGACTTTGTTGCTCTGCGCCGATCAAATACAAAGAACAAACTGATGAGCAAAATGGATCCCCCTTTGTTGTGCATTCATGTTCCAATGATGAATCTATAACGAGGTAAAGCAGATCAAGTGCTTCATCAATAGCATACACGTGACAAGATCTTGGAGGGAAAGTCACACATATATACAGGTAGACACAGGGGCTGATCCAGCCGGCGGCAAGGGAGAGGGCCAGAGAGGGGGCCCAATTCAAGAAAATATTTAGCCGCGAATCAGCCAGCCGGTGAATAAGTGGGGGAGCAATTTTTGTTTTGTTGCCCAATTCGTGATAAAATATTTAACGGCGAATTAGCCAGTCGGTGAATAATAAGCGGGGAGGAGGGGATAGTGATTTATTTACTTTTGCCAGGAGGGTCCGTCTTTAAAAAATGTAATATTAACCTGTTTTTACCTGTTTTTGGCCAGGAGGGGCCCGGCCCCAGGGCTCCCTAGATCCGCCACTGCGTAGATATGAGATGTTATCAATTCTCGCGTAACCGCCAAATTCGCTGATTCTTCCAGCATGTTTGACGATAAGTTCGTATTTTGCGCTGACACCGAAGATTTTCCCTACCCTGATATTTGTTATGTATTCACTTTCCCTAATTAACACTTATTTATTTTCAAAACATCGATCTACAGGAATATAATTGAAAAAGCAAACATATTCAACTCATTAATAGTACTTCTTTCGAACAAAACAAACACAGCAACAACAAACAACAAACAAACGAACAAAAAAAATAAAAATTGAACCTTGTAAATTGCATCGCATATTTCCCTTTTATCACATTTATGCAAATTCACGGACACATGAAATTATGTGTCCTCCTGATGGGGAGGATGTCAAAGCCTTAAGCACGATCGCAAAAACTTTCGAAATATCAACTCAAGGCAATTTCAAAATCCTTGTCCATTACGTATTGAAGGGGAGAACATTACATTACGTAATCCGAACATAATTGAAGTATTCAATGGGGTTTTGAAATTACCCTTGAGTTGACTTCTCGAAAGTCTTTGCAACCGCGTTCGGGTATAAGCCTACCATTAGCAACAATATTTAAGTGATCATTAAAGATCAGAAGGCCTCCTTTAATATCATACACCTGGCGAAAGTGATAGGCCATTACCCAGCCAAAGAAGTATTTAAAGCCACCGCTCATGATTGATCACCTGATATTATGAGTGGCTTGAAACACGACCGCAAAGCCTTTCAAAAGAAAATCATCTCAAGGGCAAATTTAGTACGATCGCAAACACTTTGAAAATATTAACTCAAGGTCAAAATTTATACCACTGCAAAGACTTAAAAAAAAATTCAACTCAAAGGCAATTATATGATTGTTATGAAAGTCTATATATTACGTCTTGTACATCTTTGTTATATATACAAAAGAAGTGTTATTTAACCAACTAAAACACAGGTATGTTATCCTCATCAAAGGAGAATGAAACCCAGCAAACATTGGCTGATAATTTTATTTAAAACTGTCAGCCCGTTAGAATATCTTGAAATAACTCCTACTTGATTACATAGCAAAGAAAACAATCTTAAAAACTTTGAAGTTTCCTTGCTGGCCATTCTTCCATCTATTGGAGCTGAAATTTTGATTAAAATAGTGATGTCAGAGCAGTGCAAGTCCATTGACCTGCATATAAAATGGATAGGATGTTGCACAATGACTGGGTGACGTAAACCGTAAGTCATCGATGCAACCAGGGAGATGATCCCTGATGCAACAGCAGCCATCTTGTAACTCTGGTATTTTGAATAATTGGTCGAGCTTTGTCTGACCAAGCAACAACTTATGCATGCCAAATATTGCCCAACAAAAGAAACTGCTCAACTGTTTGAAACAAGTGAACCAAATAATTTGTCTCCGTACGTTATGAGAGAACATCCATTCATTGAATGCATTTAAAAAAAAGATTTATTAGTGAATGTCCAACATTATAACTAAAATATAGGTCAGGTTGCGTTTATCGACCAAATTTTTGCCTAGAATCAGCATTTTCAAACGTCTTTCAGGCAAAATTTTAAGGCGATAAACGCAAAGCCTTTTTCAAACGTCTTTAGATATGGGCATATTAAACGCTTGGATATCAGGTTATATGTATGGGGTGCAAATTTCCTCATTTTCCAACATTGATTCCAGCACTAGTTCTGTAATCGGGTTGGATACTCAAATTAGTGTGTAATGCACTTTTGCTGGAATCTTTGATGAGAGCTGGGAATGGGTGGTGCACCCGGGTTACACATAAATTTTCTCCGTGTGATCGGGCGGCATTCCTGATGGCTAAACGCTTGGATATCAGGTTAGGTATGGGGTGCAAATTTCCTCATGTTCCAGCATTGATTCCAGCACTAATTGCTAAGATTTGAAAAGAATGTCCGTGGGGCAAGGTCATAACGAAATGACAAGTGTGTCATAATTTTTATTCAGAATATGTGTGAATCATATTGCTTTGAAGTACACAATTTGTAAATATGTACACTTTTTGGTTTCTTGTTCCCCATTTTGGGGAGCTATTTATTAGTTATCGGTAGAAATATATATTTATTGGTGGTTATTGGTGGCGGTATAAGGTTTATAACATTATGGAGTAATGCAAGTTTAGGGAGTATGTCTGAATTTTGGTTAGGTAATACAGCATGGCATAATATCGCGGTTCGATACGCATGATGTATATTTGTTGGTTTTAGAGGCTGCTTTTGAAAAAAGCAGGGGAGCCCATGAACGTGAAATTTTGTTTCATTTTTGGTCAGCAATTATTCGCAGTAATTGTGTGCGTGTGTTGCGTAATGGATATTGTACTGTTTTATACTGAGGTTTCTGGTATTTGTAACGCCGAAAAAAGTGCGTTTTTAATGTGACATATAGCCAGAATCACGTTTCTGAGACACGATAAACGCAAAGCTGTTTTGAACCCCACATACAAATCGGACCTTCCCATATATATAGTTCTATGGACCTTCCCAGGCTAATCCGCTTCCCGGGTCAAACGGCGCAAAGCAGTTGCGCAGAGACAAGGCCTTTATTTTGAATTGTGAAGAGACGATAAACGCGCCATCCCGAAAATCACGTTCGTATAGTGGGGTTAGATAGTGGGGTTCGATATGTACATATCTGATGGCAAGACCCGATAAACGCACAGGGAAACTTTGAAAAAGAAAGTTCTTCGCTAAATTGCGTTGATACTTTATTGAATAATTTCCGCAAACCTAAAAAGATATCAAAGTTTTCGTACAATATTTTCTTAAAAACATTTTCAGCAAATATCTCAGAAACAAATCAACAGGATAAATGGCAAAGGGATCTACAAAATAATTTAAACGATTCACTAATTTGGAAATCTCGTTTTACGTTACTATATAGGTCATCCATAGATAATAAAATGAGAAATTTCCAATTTAAACTTATTCATAGAAAAATTGCAACACAAAACTTTCTTTATAAGATAGGTATAAGTTCTTCTCCAATGTGTACTTTTTGTGAAAACCATGAACAGACGTTAGTTCATTTATTTCTAAATTGTGAAAAAGTACGATTTTTTTGGAGTGTTATATTTGTATGGTTAAAAGAAAAAAATATACGAAATGTTTTGTTCACAGATGAAGAATACTTTTTTGGTACTCTTATAACCAATCATTTCTATTTCGTCAATACAGTTATTATTTTTGCAAAATATTTCATATTCACTTGTAAAATGCAAAACGCTATTCCACTATTTCCTTCTTTTCTACGAGCTCTCAGACATTTAGAAAATATGGAACGTATAATTGCTTTCAAGAAAAATCGTCTCGATCTTCATAATAAGAAATGGCAGATATTTTGTTAAGTAATTTTTGATGATGAGTTAACTATTACACTATATTTTACTATAAATTCTGTGTCTATACGAACATGTATTTATTTATTATTATGTAAGAGATTTGTTTCAATAAATACTTTGAAAAAGAAAGAAAAAAAAAAAGAAGATTAGTCTGGGAAGGTCCATTGAGCTATATGGGAAGGTCCGATTTGTATGTGGGGTTCAAAACAGCTTTGCGTTTATCGTGTTTCAGTAACGTGATTCTGGCTGTATGTCACATTCAAAACGCATTTTTTCGGCGTTACAATATGCCCATATCTAAAGACGTTTGAAAAAGGCTTTGCGTTTATCGCCTTAAAAATTTGCCTGAAAGACGTTTGAAAACGCTGATTCTAGGCAAAAATTTGGTCGATAAACGCAACCTAGCTATTTTAATCAAATGGCAACTCCCATGGGATAATGGCTAGCCAAAAAAACTGCAAACTTTGGAGATATCGTTTTCCTTGCTGAGTAATCAAATATGAGTAATTTCAAGATATTTGTAAGTGGCTCACAATTCGTAATAAGTCTGTCAGCTGAAGTTTGTTGGGTTTCATTTCCCTGATTTTGTATTAATCTTCAGAGTCTCCCCCCCCCAACAAAAATGGCTCAATGGCTCTGAAAACGCGGGATTGTTTGATGCACAGAACGAACCTCTATAGAACCTTAATCGAACCTTAATGAGATATCTTTTTGTTTTCTTTAAATTTTAAAAGTCATTTTTTTACCGCAAATCAAACATGTCTTATTTAAAGAAAACAAAACAGAGGTCTATACCAAGTCCAAGACGGAAATAATCACATCTGACTCAAACATGTCGATTAAAATCAAATAATACAAGTATGCATACACGCGCGCCCACTCGCCCAGACACACCCTCCCCCACACACCCATCCACTTCATTTAGATCAGTGTTCAATATACTCTTGCTGGTAGGGATTTATCTTCATCCACTTATTTTCAATGAAAAGGTGTTTGGGGCGTGAGCTGGGGGAATGGGGGTGGTCTTTTTCTGCATGTCAGGCTGTGATATGAGACAGTGCCCCCCGGCCAAAAAAAAATTAAAAATTTAGTGCTCACTACCCCCCACTGAGCGAATTTTCGGCCGGCGCGATTTTCAAATTTGCGGGAGAAAAAGAATTGTGCCCCCGTCTAAGAAATCCTGGATCCGTGCCTGCATTAATTTGGTACCTACGGCAAGCCTATGTTATTTCGAAGTTGTTCATTTACATAGCATATCACAAAAATCTTCTAGCTACTGGATATCCTCAATTGAAATGTCGAAAAATAGCCTCCTCTCTTTGCCTAGAAAATCAGTCACGGAGCTGGTCCACTATTTGTGACGTAACAACCGGGGACGAGTATATTCACGTACCCGAATATGTTCCATAGAAAAACATGGGCAGAGAGATGGGAATTTCTGCTATTTAGTTTCAAAGTTTAGTTTCTACTATATGTAGAATTCTTCGCCTCCCCCTAATATTTCATAGTATTAATATCAATTCCCCTTTTCAGAGTTATGACAGAAACATGCCAATGGTACTCTATTAGTCGATATTTTCATCATGTAATTTTTTGTTTAGTGTGTTGAATTTGGTGAGATGGTTCGTGAGCTCGGTAAAGTAAATCCGGCCTTTTGCTTTGTTCTCGCGTTCGGTCTGGCTATATCTTTACACATATACACGTAGTATACAGTACATATAATTGATAATGGCTGGAGTGTGACCAGCACGATCTTTTTATGGATTTTGAAGAGTTTAAGGAGGAACTTGAACGTACTAATGAAGGAGAAAGGGACGAGAGTCCATTGTGAGATATTCCAAATTCCGACACCGGTGGTCACTGATCAAGGAGCAGGTCTTTGTTAGTGTTTTTTCTTAGCTGGTATATAACGCCATTCTCACTCTCTTGCAATTGCCGATATACAGATACCTAGCGCTCGTACGTTCCACAAGCCGCCGAGAGCAGCGGCCTGGTCTTACCTGCCGATTCCGCTCACTTCACGAACGTTCGTGCAAGAGCTGCATCACTCGCTGATGAATAGGGCCTTTTGTTTGGCACGTCCACATAGACGACGTCAAAGATATGACGTAATTTCGGCGATTTGCGCATGCGTCGGGTCGTCTCACGTCGTCAGGCCCGATTTGAGGACGCGTTCACCCATGATTTGAGGTTCGTCAGAAAACTCGAACCCCGTCGTCAAAATGACGTCATCTTGCTATATCGCAGCGTAAATCAGAAGGGAAAGACAGAAAGAGAAAGTGATAGAATGATAAAAACAAAGAACAACATAAGAGAAGGTTATAGAATAGATAATGAAAAGATAGAAGAGAAGATGAAAGATGGAAAAACAAAGAATAACATAAGGAATGGTAGGAAGAAAATGATACAATAAAAACAAAGAATTACATAAGAAAAGGTGATAAAAGGAAGAAACAAAAAATAACAAAAGGACAAACAGAAAGAGAAAATGATAAACAAAAGATAATGAAAAGATAGAAGAGAAGATGAAAGATGGAAAAATAAAGAATAACATAAGGAATGGTAGGAAGAAAATAATAGAACGATAAAAACAAAGAATTACATAAGAAAAGGTGATAGAAGGAAGAAACAAAGAATAACATAAGAAAAGACAGAAAGAGAAGGTGATAGAATGATAAAACAAAGAACAACAAAAGAGAAGGTGATAGAAGGAAGAAAATGATAAAGAATAGAAAATGGAAAGATAGAAGAGAAAATGAAAGATGGAAAAACAGATAATAACATAAGAAAAACAGAGAGAGCAAATGATAGAAGGAAAACAAAGAATGACATGACGAAAGATAGAAAAAAATAATAGAGTAATATACGAAGAATAACATAAGAAGTGAAAGAAGGAGAAATTGAATAAGCGAGCGGGGCCATTACGTCATCGTGTAGAGAACGGGCGTCGACTACATACGAAAAGGGTTATAAAGTAGTGAACAGGACGGGTCGACTGCAGCCAATTCGCATCGTTAGAGGACGGGAACGGCGTCCTCGTCCACGTACACAAACGAAAAGCCCCTATTATCGTTCATAGACGTCGTCCGCTAAATAGAGGAAGCTTGATCTCGTTCAAGTGTGATACATGTATATATATTTAAAACAAATATTTAACCGTTCTGTATCCTTTTTTGAGGCAGTCACACACAACCATAATAATTACAGTCACAGTTCTAGGCCTATTCGTTTCACAAAACTGCTCCTGTACCTTATCTGATGACAAGATAATGTAGGCCGCCTATTCATACCTGCATCTGATTTAACCTTTTTTTCCAAGCAGTAAACCCGTCTTAAAACTCTACCAAAAAGGATAATGTGAGGATATAAAAGGAAATCAGCGACTGGAAAACGTTGCTTCGTTATTCTTCATTCAAATAAAAACAGAAAATCTATCACATAAACTCGGTATCAAGAAAAATTCTAAGCTCTGACAGGATAGCATTTACGTGGGCATATCACTCTCACTCAGCCCTTGATCCCCGGTTGTGACGTCAAGAATAGAGGACCCGGCAATTCCGTGCATTTCCGGGTTTCCGACTTCGAGATTTTGGTGGAGTTTACTCGCATAAATTAACTATTCTGAACTTGTTCTGTCGGTTGAACGCCATTTAGTATTATTCTCGGGGTTAAAAAGCTTTCTATTGATGTAATTATCTCAATATTTGGGATTATCCTAGAATTTCAGCTTTAAACAGAAACCGTAAAGTGTTTACATTGTTGGATGTAATTATCACTTTAAGAAGATCGCTAAGACTTTTGGAAATAAACCCAAGGACAATATCAATATCCTTTTGTATAATCTATTTAAATCATGTTTGGAATTTGAAATACATCATGGTTATTTTTGCACATTTTAAAGAGTGATGGACAGGGCTTTGACATTGCCTTAGGATAACTTTCAGGAAGTCTTTGCGATTGTGTTCCTTTGAAATAGTTTGACTTGGTTGAAGATTTCATATCGCAAGCAGATCAAAACGTAACGTTATGTCATTGAATTCCCACTTTTGAGAGCAGACCTTTGATGGCAATGCGCAAACTCTCGGTGCAGTCGCTACGGCCCATTCCCCCGAACAAACAGCTTTCTCTAGCATGGGACAACATTGACGTGACGTTCTACCCGAAACGGTCATGGGGAGAACATTGCAGAAGACAGCAACAAACAAATGAAAAGCAGATACTGAAAAAAGGTAACCCCCTCCCACCCCCCCCCCCACATTTATCGACACCCCTGCTTTATTTCCTCTTAGCATGCACTAGTATAATGACGATCTCATTTCGATATTTAGGGACTAGCCACAACACTTTTAGCTGCAAACAGATTTATCTTAATTGACCCTGCACCATCAATTCTATAAGCCTGTTTTTTTTATCATATCGACATGACTTTTGTAGTTAGAAACTTAGTGTTCTTCCCTATTTGTATAAAGAGAGAGTGTCTTGCTTTTCACAAAGTTTGTGAATAGCAAGGCACTCTCTCTTTTAACTCTATGTTTTAAGTCAAACTGAGGGCTGGAAGCTCATCAAGCTTTCATGCTTACCATGTGGCCCGATCCTATATCATGTTATCTAATTCATATCAACTATGCATTAAGCATGTAACTTACTTTCTTACCCTTATATTGAATTGAAGAAAAAAGTGATAATGCCACATTCATGCGCATGGATAAATTATGTCTTATCGAAAATAATGTCGCTAGTGATATTCGTTTGTCTCGCAATGTGGTCAATAAGGGATCTAAAAGATCACGACGTTTCGTGCGCCGCTGCAACACTTCGTCAGGTGATAAAAACTAATGTAAGCAAGCGTGTTTTATACTCTACGGGAGGACACGCTTGCTTACATTAGTTTTTTATCACCTGACGAAGTGTTGCAGCGGCGCACGAAACGTCGTGATCTTTTAGATCCCTTATTGACCACATTGCGAGACAAACGAATATCACTAGCGATATTATTTTCGATACTACATCCGCAATGAGTAATATATTTAGCAAATTATGTCTTGTTTGACAAGATGATTTAGAAAGCAATCAAATCAAATCGAACTTCTGTCATATCTTCAGTAATGAAAGTTTGTGTATCACGGGATATATTCTGGAATAATGTAATGTTTTGGGGGTAATCCTTTTGAGGATTAAAACAGATTGCTTTCATTCTGAAGGATAACAAACTGAATTGAAATTTCCTTGTAGTCAACGTTATTATCTTATTGAATGTGCTTTGGTATTCATTATCCTTTTTTTACATCATGTCTCTATTTGTATATTGTATCCCGTCTCTTCCTCTATTTAGTTTCAGGAGTAGCACGTCCTGGAAAGTTGATGGCACTCATGGGTGCAAGGTAAATCTATCATACTATCCAACATGTCGAACTTACCCTTATCTAGCACTCTTCTCTATGTATATTTATCATTTATGATTAGGTTTCATTTTGTGGTAATGACAGAAAATATAGGTCTACAGAGAGTCGACTGAAACTTTTAATAGATGTAATGTTCATTACAGCAAATGGGCCGAAATTATATATGCAAAGCTATTTCAGTGCTCATATACATTAGTTGATAAACGTTCATTGAATACACACACAAACTCATCTTCAATGGAGCCTCACGTAGAATATGCTCCCTTTTTGCTTTAAAGATACTATGTCCCTTTTGCAGTCAACATCAAATTCTGTAGAACTTTGCAGGAATTATGAATATGTCATGTATGTCCTATCTGTGAAATTTAAACGTTAGCAGTGTCCTAATATTCAAATTATGCAAGGAAACCCATTTACTTGCTAGACTTCACTGTCAGACACTATTGAGTGACTGACTGGCTTTTTCATCTTTGGTAATAACATACATAAAATGAGCTGTAAAGGGTACATGAGCATTTGTCTACATCAATAACCCACTTCTTGTAATGGCCAAAATTAAACTGATTGAATCTTTGCGCAGCATAAAACGTAAGACCATTCGGTACAATGGTCTGAAAAATCAGACTATTACTTCCTGGCTCTATAGCTCCTAAGTCGATTCGACAACTAATAGACGTTATTTTCCCACTTAAAGACATTTTCAAGCCCCCCTTTTTTTAGGGAAGTTCTAAATTAGTATTGTCTTTCAAATGCCGTTGGAATTTAACCTTTTCATTTTTTTGTCCTGCAAATGGGACATAGTACCTTTAAGCTTCGAGTAATTTTACCTTTTATTATATGAAATCAAAACTACTGAAGTACTATCAGGGGATCGAGTAGCTAACACTTTATATCATGCATGATGCATGCACATACGATCGAAGGCCATCAAGTTTTCTCTTTAATCAAAGGATAGCTGAAAAAATGTAATCAATGCTTTCAATGATACATTGATTTCACTTCAAATAATCACACTACTGAGTATTGAGTATTCTGTTACCACTTTCCCAGTGGCGCGGGTAAAACGACTCTGCTGAATGTCCTTTCGAGGCGACGCACTAGTGATTTAGCCGTGAGTGGTGACGTGCTGTTGAATGGAGGACCGATGTCTAAAATTGACGCCTCAGTGGGAGAATTGATCGGCTATGTTCAGCAAAATGATTTACTGCCCCCGACGCTGACTGTGCGAGAGTATCTTACCTTCTCGGTTTGTTTCCACTTCATCGTATTTTTCTTATTCTTTTCCTTCTTCTTCTTCTTCTGCATATTTTATGTAATACGCGTATGGGTTGTCGTCATGGCTTGTATTCCATAAACTGTCGAACAGGAACTGAAAGGGCGAGTGCAAATGTTTTCTGAAAAGATATGAGATGAATTATCGATTCAAGTAATTTTGCTTTGATTTCTTAAAAAATTACTGCGAACGAAAAATTGTAGATACAATTTTAACATAATTGCAAATGAAAATTATGAAGTATACTGGTCTTACAAATAGCATCAACTGAGCTGATGACGTCTCTTATTGTCTGTCATCGTGATTTAATATAGGCTTATTCGATATTATGCTCTCTTTCTTGCTCGCATAATATTTGCGATAGTTTATATACAGGCTTCTGTTGTTAACTTTATTATCATCAGGCTACTCTCACTTTGGGCAAGCTGAACTCTCATCAAATCGAAGACAAGGTGGATGAACTTCTGTGCAAGGTATAGTGAAGAGATGAATGACACTGAACGCTTGCTAGTCTAACTATAATAATTAAAGCACCTTCAGGTTTTCTGATACTTGACCAAAGATAATCTGAGTAACGATGATTAAAATGTGGGTGAAATTATCGCAGGTGATGCGCCTCTAAAAAGTTCATCATACAGCTTATTAATCAGTTTATATTCATTTAATTTGGGTGTTTCCAGTGAAAAAAAATGTAATAACGTGCCAGGACCAACAGGGATTTTCACGATAGCATGTATTCAAAAGGAGTGTTTTGTCGCTATTCTATAAACATTATCGAGAGGGGGCACGTCCTGATATTTTCGGGAGATGAAAAGGTTTAGTTTTCCTGGTCGGGGATGGAAAATTGGGACCCAAATCGCCCCATAAACTATCCGGATCGCGTCATATTGTTGAATACTTGTGAAGGGCTCGGACTGGCAATAGAAACTTGTCTATTGTGGAGCCTTCGAGTGGACCGGTCACGGTTTTATACTAGGGGTCTTGTTTCAGACCGCAAATGCCTCAAAGTGCATCGTTATTGCTCTATATATATATATCTACAAATATTAGAAATCGTTATATTTATGGATATTTTTTAATGTTTTTTTTTCAAATGTGACACTCCGATTTTCAGTATCTCACAAAAATTATTTTGTGTAGCGCCCTCTGCAACAAAACTCAACTATCCCTTTAAGTCTAGCACCTTCACCAGATCTTCACTCTTCTCATTGCTACTTGTCCGTTAATTTTTACCCGTTGTTGCGGACAGTTTTCCCTTTTAGAATGTGCTGATTCACTGATTGATGTCGGCCACATTCGCATTTCTGGAAGCGAAAGAAAGAGGGTTTCCGTAGCTTGCAAGGTACGTAAAAGTTCCTGAAAACAGGATAAATAAAAATAGAGAGAAAAAGGAGAGGAATAAGAAAAGAAGAAGAATAAGAAGTATGTGTGTGTGTGTGTGTGTGTGAGAGAGAGAGAGAGAGAGAGAGAGGGAGATGGAGAGGGAGATGGAGATGGAGTTTACCCATCCAAGCAAGCCAGGTAATCCTATTATTTTTCAAACGATATTTGGTCAAACATGCTGAAACAAGGAAATTGATAGTCTGTTAATTTGGTTATGCTGGGCATTATTCCAACAAACAGGTTTCTTTTTAATAGATTTTCGTAAATTGGAAGAAGATAAATTTCGCTACAGTATGATATCTCTTTGGGACAAATCATGACTTGTATTGTTTTTTTTTTACTTTTGATACCTTGTTGAAAAAGAAAGGAAGAAAGAGAGAGAGAGATTCTGCGTTTGTTCATATAATTATAAAGAAAGCATAGGCCTACACTGTTTGTTTAATTGACATTGTTGCTAAACACTATCATTCTGTGGACATGAAGGAAGCCATTATTTACATTAACTCTTCTGATTTTTTTTGTACATGCTGACTTTACGCTTGAAATATCTCCATACTAAAAGGACCAATAAACAGCAATTGAGATGGTAGCCTAACGCCATTATTACACGTGTTAACCCATAGATGTTTTCGGAACGGCGAGTGCTACTACTGGACGAGCCAACGACTGGGCTAGACTCAAGTGTGGCCTATTTCTTGGTTCTCACTCTACGATCTCTGTGCGATATTGGGTACAATATCATTTGCACAATCCATCAGCCCTCTTCTCAGGTCTTCAACATGTTTGATACGTAAGAATCTGTTACCACATTCTTTTCTCCCTAACTCCAAAGGAATCACCAAGCTATATTTTGCGCTGTAGATTTGGGGTTCTTTACTGATGTAGATACATGGAAATGAAGCTCGGGTGTCGCGATCTAGCGAATAGCCTACGTCACCGGACTGTGGTCTGTGGATCACATGGTTCGTGGTTTGAGTCCCGCTGCGGCACCAATATCCTTTGACAAAACATTAATCTACATTTGCCATTCTCCACCCAGGTGTATCAATGAATATACTTGGTATTCCTTGAATGTTTTCAGCGCGTTAGGGCAGCTAGGTTAAAGCCAGGGTACTTTGTAGGCGTTTCGAGCATCCCCGGTGTGGATATGTTCAAAATCTAAGTTACGTACGGATTATCAATATTGAAAAAAAATATGATAAGCCATTACTGATTAGATTTGTCAAACGCAAGAGCATGGAAGTTAACTGAGAATATCAATAGTAAATGATTTGGTTTAAACAAAAATGTCAGAGGTCAATATGTCAAGGGTAAAATACCGGACGTAAAATTGTCAGGAGTCAAATTATCATGCGTAATAATGTAAGAGACTAAAATGGCAGAGGTAAAAATGTCAGAAGTAAAAATGTCACAGGTAAAACAAGTTACTCATCCTTATGTTATCTTCTTTTAAACAGTTTATTCCTACTTGCAGAAGGCCGGTGCGCTTATTTTGGCGCTAGATCCGAGGCTGTCGGGTACTTCTCGGATATCGGTTATGCTTGCCCTGATACCTTTTCGCCAGCGGACTTCTTTATCGACGTCCTAGCCATCAAGCCTGGTAAAGAGGAAGCTTTACTGACCCGCGTCAGTGTAAGAACAATGAACATTTGATTCGCTCAAAAATTCATAATACAGAGACGGTATAATGATTTTTAGTCCGGTTAAATCCATAAGGCATGAGCCTTTATCATTTTTTTTTTAATCTGGAAAAAATAGGAAGCTAAGATCCTTGATGTATTATAGGTATAGTTCCGTACAGTGTGTCCCGCACGAAAATGGCATCTCTCATGTCCATCCATTCATTCATTATCATGAATAGTCTGCAGGCACAGACTCTATTTTATCAGACACGGTAGCGGCTAAAGTAAATAGCCTATACGTGCCTTCACGGTTGTGTCATCGCAAAGCCTACCGGGATATATTTCTAGTACGGAAGTAGATTTTCACCTTCGCCGCGATCAGCAGCTGTTCCATTGCCAACAACGGGATTTTTATCCTGTCGAATCGACACCATAATCTTGTAGGCCTACAGCTAGGATCCGTTATTCTGCAGCGCTTTTCTTTCATTCCTGTATCATTTGTACGGTAAGAAACCAAAGTTTGTGATTATGTATTTTTATGACTATCCTTCAACCTAAAACACGAGTGTTTAGCAGCTTAAAAAAGCAAACTGCACACACACACGCGCACACACCCATTTGAACATATTGGACTACGTATTCATACAAAGGGACCCACTCTCATTAGCCCACTTTACTTAGTATTATCAGCTTTATTTTTTGAAGGATCGTCATAAAATAAATAATCACAAACTTTGGTTTCTTACCGTACAAATGATACTGAAATAAAAGAAAATCACTGCAGAATAACGGATCCTGTACAAGATTATGATGTTGATTCCACAGGATAAAATTCCCGTTGTTGGCAATGGAACAGCTGATCGCGACCAAGGTGAAAATCTACTTCCGTACTAGAAATATGTCCCGGCATGCTCGGCGATGGAACAACCGTTAATGCACGTATTGTCAGGTGATTGTAGTCCCATGTTGCATACACCGTTACGCACAACGACTTACTTGCAAACTACATCATGAATTACTCGTAAGAAGGAGAGAAAAAGACTAATTTTCTAATTGATGCATAGACTTCACAAAAACGAAACTATGTGATCTCAACGCATTATGATTTACTACTTCACATGTTTTTACAAGGTATATGACATTTCTGAAATGCTTGTATCCATTTCGTTTACTGATCTCTGCAGGACATTGCTGACACTTTTGATGAATTATGTTTCCCTACAATTTCGAAGATAGAATTCGACTTGGAAAAAGCAAGGAAGGGGAAAGATGAGGTAAGTTTTTTAAAAATCTTCTTCGGGTTTGTACTTATATTACAATGTGCAAAATGTTTTAGGGGAAGAATATCAAAGATATATTTTATGAAAATCTTGTATCGCTCTTCCTTGTATACATTCTTTGAAAAAGAAGACAAAAGTTACAACGTCTCAAAAAATGCTTAAAGTGAATGTTAAACATCAACGGTATCAATAAGATACTGATACAATTTGACAGAAATTCCATATTCCAGTGTACAAATAAAGTATTCTTATAATCATTCTAAGTTGTGGAAAACGTAATAGTTTATAATTACCAACTAATCTTATGTGAGTCTTACAGACACAAGGAACCAGTGGTCACTATCATTAACTCAATAATATCAATTAGAGTCAGTTTGTGTGTGTGTGTGTGTGTGTGTGTGTGAGAGAGAGAGAGAAGAAGATATGGATCTGGAATGCATGAACTCCCGAAGATCATGGAGAGTAGAACTGAGTAGGAGTTGGGGGAATCTACCAATTAATATGAATGTGCTCAACTATCTGACCATGTAGTAGTGTCTACTCGTGTTTTAGCATGCGCCAGAACCTTTATTTGATGCATATTTAGTAGGGAATTCACCCTCCTCAAAATCAAAAAGAAAGTTGGCTCGGCCAGACACAAAAGAATGAATAGTGAGAAGTTTGAGAAAAATGGGATAATAAAGAATGAGTTATACATGCGATGATCATAGTTTTTTTTTTTTACAAGGGCACTGTCTAAATATTCAATATAACACCCTTTCCCAATGGAAAGTCATGCTTGATATATTATGGGTAAAAACAAATTTCACATGACCTAAAGTGAACAAAATATCTGTTCTACTTTAGAAAACATAAAAAGGGGTGATAAAAGTGAGATTTTGAGTCAACAAAATGTGAAGGTCCTGTCTGTACATAAGAGGGCTACCAGTCCTCAATCTCAATCTGTTTTCGTATTGCAGGAATCGTTCATAAGAGAAGACGCGGATTCATGGTAAGATTTTAATGTTTCCTATCATTTTCACATTTACAGGTATTTGTTTCAATACCACACACTTGTGCAAAGGCACATGAAAAGGCACACCTTTTTGTTATCAGAATATGAAAACAGGATTAAAAATAGTGACGTTGTGACACCAAAACCACGTCACCGCGTAGGCACATTACCTTGTTTTCATTAGACATCGATCTTCATATTATATAGTTTATAACTTCCCTGTTCATAAATTCACTTTTTGTCAAGTTGAAAATCCGATGTTTCATGTGGTTGTTTGCTGTCCAGGGTTACACATAAAACTTATTACGTTCAGGTTTAACTTTGGGGAATGTTTGTTGCATTTGTTTTACTCATCTTCATTATTATAAAAAGTAGGTTCACTGATACTTTTCCCCAATAATCTTACTAGCAATTAAAAACAGGGAGTGCAATTTTGATGTGATTTAATTTTGTCACAGTAGGGTCATTGTGACTTGATGTAAATATTTTAAAGTTATTATTATCATTTTTATAATTGTTAGCATTTTTATGCCTCCGCTACAAAGTAGCCGGAGGCAATATGTTTTCGGGTTGTCCGTCCGACCGTAGGCCTACGTCCCATTCTCGTGATCGCGAAATCTCAAGAACCGATCGATGGATTACTGCTAAACTTAGGTCAAGTGTATGTATCTTGCAAAGCCAATGACTGATTAGATTATGGGGTCTTACCGCCAAACTTGGGTCATGTATGTATCTTGCAGATCCAGTGAACTGATTATATTTTGGGGTCACGAGGTCAAAGGTCACAGGGCTCATTATGTATGTAAAAACAGCTCGTCATCACATTATCATTAGAACCGATGATGGATTACCATCAAACTCAAGACATGTATGTATCTTGCAGAGCTAATGAACTGATTAGATGTTGGGGTCATGACGTCAAAGATCAAAGGTCATAGGGCTCATTATGTATGCAACAATAGCTTGTGAACCCATTATCATTAGAACCGACTAATGAATTACTATCAAACTCAGGATATGTATGTATCTGGCAGAGCCAATGAACTTATCAGATTTTAGGGTCATGAGGTCAAAGATCAAAGGGTTTTACATGTATATGAAAAATAGCTTGTAATCACGATATTCTGAGAACCTGTTAATGGATTTCAATCAAACTTGAATTTTTAAAACTGCTTCTGTTTTGGTTTGTAAAATCTCTTTATGGTGGAGGCATCATTTTCGACTGCGCGCTTTCAAAGATCCATCTAGTTTATTGTTATTATGACCATTGCTAGTAATAAGAAGATATGCGTCTAATTATGGCAAGAATTACTTGACAAATAACCTATTGACTACTGATGAACCGCTGATGTTTAACCTTCATTTCAAATCAGTCAGCTGCCTTGGTTTGAACAGTTCGTCTATCTTTTCTGGAGAAGTTCAGTGGGTGTTTCTCGTGATCCTAAACTGAACATTCTCCGTATCATACTCATAGGGGTAAGTCATAGGTTCATATGTTCATTATAAGTTTTGGATGGTCATTTGAAGACAGACAATGGTGCGCTTAGAAACAACCGTATTGAGCACCTGATAAATGTTGTGTATTATTATTATTAATACGACTTCAGGGGCAAACACATGTTGGATCGTAAATGAGAAGAAAAAAAAGAGGGGGGGGGGTGGGGGAGAAGAAGGGAAAAAAAGATTGTGTCGAATTTTTCGAAGAACATGGTTTCCGGAATTCTACCAGCCCTCCCCAGGCAACCTTGCCAAAAGAAAGGTTGTGCGCAGCTCTTGTTTCTTTTTCTATTCTCAACGGCTTTACCGACTCTTCGTAAAGAAAAGGTCACCTCTATATAGGTTGTTTTATTCACCACCATGTCTTTAAGCAATGGAAGAAATTAGAAGAAAAAAAACTTGAACATAACTCTTAAAGCCCGTCTGCACTAGTTTGGCCAGTAGGGATTGGACCTCCCAGCGTGGTCAGTGGCAGGTGGTTATCTCATCAACTCAGCTCTCCATTAACATAAGAAAAAGAGTATCACGGGGGACCAACGGGCACCGCTTAGGCATTTTTTTCTATATAGAGGGAGCAAGTAGCTACAAGTAGTGCAGTGAGCTAGGCTTTAAAGGCGGTAAGATTATGTTATAACTTAAAACAATAATTTTATACTTTTGAAACATGTTGATAACATCATTTGTGCAGTCCCAGTACGAAATACCAATGCTCTTTTTAAATACTTTCAGGAAGACAGGAGCAGTCATAAGGGATTCACTATTTAGACTGTCATAGTTTTTATATTGTTTTCATTTTTTAGACAATTAAACACGATAGACTGCGGAAGTAAATGAACTTATTTGATACTCCAAATATACTAAAATATTACAATGTTCTGAGATTGCTTTTGTCATTCTTAGATCTCTTTGTAGAATAGCTATAACTGTAGTTAAAGAACTATCCTCGGGGGATTAATAGGAAAGTTCATATTCTTACGAGATAGCATAGTGTATTATTGGTTTATATAAACTTACAGCCTGCATTGCTGTCATGAACTATCCAATATGTTCGAAATCATGGTGATTCTGCTTTGCCACTAATTAGGTAACCGTTTTACCTCAGTCACGCCGCAGTCCACTCCAAAAATAAATTACTTTCAATAGAAGCAGAAAAATCCGACAAACCAATCAAAAAAAGTTTGAGCAAAATCGGATAACTAATAAGAAAGTTATGAATGAATATGTAAAACTATGGAACAATGGAAATCACAGCACAAGTTGCCAATTCGGTTATCAGTTTGTGACGTCATGTCCTCACTATTTATCTATTGCTTTATATCATTTCAAGCTCTGCTTACGATATCGGTCTTCTGCATTCTCCCCCTTTTCTTTCTTTTCAAATACGATTAATTGTACTATTGATTATTTATATTTATTTATTTGTGAATTACTACTTGTATTACTTATCATTATATTGCTAAAATGTATTCATTGTTATTTTTGTTATTGTTTATGGAAAATGCAGAAATAAAACTTGAAACTGAAAATATAGTTTAATCCCATTAATTTCCCTTTTTATCCCCCAAAACTTGATTTCCCCATGTCTTTGCCCAGGTTATATGATTTGTATCATATTGCGTACATGACATTTCCCAAAAACTTTTATGAATTTTGAAGAATTTATACTATTTTCTGAATATTGTATTTCATAATTATTATTGATTTTTATATAAATAGTTTATAAAAATTCAATTTGTCATGATTTAACTGGAAAAAAGTTACTCTTTATCCGCACAAAACATATTACTATCAATCTAACTTGGATGCTGATGTGAAGAAATAAGATTTTTAGGGTAAAAATAGGAAATTTATATTATCAATATAAAGAAAATAATTAGTGGATAGTGAGGACCATACGTCACAGACTCATGAGTGAGTTGCCAATATGTGTAGTGATTTTCAAAGTTTTTCATGTCATTAAAAAATCATAACTTTCTTATTAGTTATCCGATTTTGCTCAAACTTTTTTTGATTGGTTTGTCTGATTTTTCTGGTTCTATTGAAAGTAAGTTATTTTTGGAGTGGACTTGGGCTTTAAGGCCGACTGCAAACCGACCGATCGACTCTTAATTGCTATTCGCGAAAATGTACATTTTGATTCTATATGTATTGTCAGTCTCGGTCGTCTCGGTGTGACTACGGTATAACACTACCTTTCTCTGTCTGTTTCGGTTCATATTTGTTGTCTCCCCGAATAGGTGGCATGCGTGTTAATACTGATGTCCTACATGCACCTGGAGGAAACCTACACGGTATCTCGTGCTAACAACATCCAAGGTCTTCTTTTTCTCCTTGCATCCTTCTTCATCATCTGGAATTCACTCCTAGTGCTTGCGGTAAACGATGCTTCATTTTATCCATATTGTTCCGGACAGCCCAATTATATTCATTTGTCAACGCCCCTATTTTTCCAATCTGTGTATGGTTACCATGGTAGTAGCTAGTCCTCCTATTTATTGTTGTGCCCTCCTCTCTCTCGCGCGCGCACAGATTCGCACACTTTAGAAGCACAGCTTTAGAAAAAAATTATAAAATAAAAATCCCCGAAGATGTTTCTCGGGAATATTTGGGGGACGTGCAGAAAATCAGCCCCCCTCCCTCGAAAGGTAGGGGGATATTATCCCCAATCTGGACTATAAAATTTATTATTATAAATATAGCTAAAGGAATTCATTCTTAATGTTTCATTATTTAGGCTGATGTGAGTTGGTCTAGTGGTACCGTCAGTGGTACGCTTATATAGCTATTTGTTTTCGCCTAGAAACTTACTATAAAATTATGACGGACCCCATTACGAAACTGAATAACGTCTTTTGGATAGGTCGATTCCAAAGACCTGAATCAAATTTTGTTAGATACACGTCTGTGAAAACGTAATTACCCCCATTAATGGGCAGGGAGGAGGGGGGGGGGGGCGTTCGTGTTGACATTTGGATCCTCTTATGGCTGTGACCAGACGTAAGGATCTACCATCTGTACGAATTGAAGCCTGGCTACGAATATTCTTGATAACAATTTCTGGAATTTTTGTTTTAACCACCAGGTTCTGCCGAAGGATCTACCGCTACTTATTCGAGAGCACCAGGATGGCCTATATCAGCTGAGTGCATATTACATCACTACCTTCCTCGTTCAGGTCAGTGGAATAAGAAACGGCATGGATTTATATGCTTGAGGGGAGGAGTGCGGCGGGCATTTTATTATTATGATTTTTTTTTTCATTCATTCATTTATTTAGGTATCTATTTATTTATTTATTTATTTATTTATTTATTTATTGTTATCATTATTCTTTTTAAAAAATCTATTTTGTATTATTATTTTTATTATTATTATTATTTATAATACGCTAACCAACAAGGCAATCGATAAAAAGGAATGGCATATGTATACTTTACTTGTTCAGCTTGGTTGAAGAGACGGTATATATAAAATCATTGAGGAGAGGAGTGGGGCGGGTGTTAATTGTGTGTGCGTGTGTTCGTGTGTGCGTGTGCGTGTGTGTGTGTGTGTGTGAAGGCGGGCGGTCAGAGATAAGGCAATCAATAAAAGGAATGGCATATGTATGTTTTATCTATTCGAGATTTAAACAAAACGATAAAAAGGGGGTTTAGCTTGCGTCGAACAAAAGGAACGGGCTTATGCCTGAGTCACACCTTTGCGTATTTGTCTTGCGTATTGCTGCGTATTTATGGCAATCCGTTTTAACATTTATTCCTATTTCTTGATATCAAGAAATGATTTTCTGTTGTTAAGCAATGTTTATTCTTTATATCAAGAATTCGATTTCTTGATATCAAGAATTCATTTCTTGATATCAAGAAATAGGAATAAATGTTAAAACGGCTTGGCATAAAAACGCAGCAATACGCAAGCCAAATACGCAAATGTGTGACTCTGGCATTAGACCACCTAAAGAGGCAAGTATGAACTGGCGAAACGTTGTAAGTAGCTTCAGCAAATTATTAATAACATTGCTGTCAACTTTTATTCGACTGTATTCGCAAGTCATTAAAGGGCTTGTGAATTGGGCTATTATGGTATCATTGACAGTAATACCTACTCTAGCTTTAAAGTAGTTATGGCTGGTAAGACTGATATTAAGGCAGTTAAGATAGGGTTATACATTAATCAACTTTTGAAAAATCCTTCTAATTTGACGGTAAGTTCCGAAATGCATGATATAAATAATCAACAGTCGGAAAAAGGGCTTTGATCGGCTGCGAATCATAGTGTGGTCATTCATGTCCCAACTTGCCCTTTTCCTTCTGAAATGTTATTTAACTTGCAAGTTTTATTTCATACCAACGTTCTATATACCAATTATTTAGAATAACTTAATGTTATTCTAAACCATAAATCTTCCTCAATTCGATTGATAGATTACTCCTGAGGCATGTTAAAATCGTGAACGGTTTCATTCGTTTGGTATACAAAAAAACGATAACGACTTTCGAATATTTAACTCGAGGGCAATTTTAGTACCCTATATATTGCATATCCCACGGAAATCATGTTTGGATTACGTAATACGTCCTTCTTATGTTCGTATACATTCCATTAGGTGATAGACAAGGCTTTGGATCTTGCATTAAGGTGATTTTTGTTAAGTCTTTGCTTTGCGATCGTGTTTAAAATACATTTTCCTCACATTGTCATTTTCATCATCAACCTCTGATATTTAAATGCTCTTTCTTAATGATTGTTTTTAAGAGCATCATTGGTACAATCTTCATGGTCGGCTCCGTGTTATCAATCTATTTCATGGTTGGCCTCAAGAGAGATCCTAGCAGTTTCTTCATCAATCTTGCAGTTCTCATCATCGTCTACCTAATCAACGTCGGATTCGGTGAGAAAGAACCTTGTCATTACTGTACGTTATTCAGAGTCATATACAGTTGGGACCAAAAGTTTACATTCACCTAGTATAGTGAAGAAAAACAAGTTTTCCTCACACTTTTCACAACTTCACACATTCCAGTCAACTATATTCTCCTTATGAGAACAGACAAGTTGGGTATCTCCCCAATATAATTAGTTTATATATCATATATAATCACTTTGAAACATGTATATGGTTTATAACAGTTATTTTTCCAGAAAACCAAAGGTTCCAAAGTTTTACATACAGCCCCTTGTTACGGTCTATAAATTAGGCTTTAGAAATTTATGTTTGTGAAAATTTATTATGTCATTTTACTTAAATGTGTGATGTGAGAATTAATAAAGACAACAAGTCATTTCCATAATCATGATAATTAATTCAAATTAATGCAAATCTCTATACCTTTGAAGCAGTATTCAAATTCTATCCTTACAAAATGCAAGGAGGTGAATGAATGAGCATACCATTGTCGTAAGTAAATTCAGTGTCGTCAAAAACTCCTCTATATTTGTACTTTGGTCTACACATGGTCTACTTTAGTTGGGTATTGAAAAGGGTTTATATTCATACATGTCGAAGAGCATTGCAAACATGGTGCCATGAAAATTAAAGTACAAGGAGTATAAAGCAAAGATATCCAGAAGCGTGCTATTGACTTGCGCAATTAAGGCAGGTTCTTCGTCAGGGGGGCAGGGGCGGATCCAGCCGGCGGCAAGGGAGGGGGCCTAACAAGGGGCCCACTTCGTGCGAAAATTTGAAAATCGTGCCGGTCGATTTTTCGCTCAGTGGGGTGGGGTGGGGGGTAGTGAGCAAAAAAAATTGGCACCCGAAAAACCCGGTAAATTTTTTTCCACCCCCTTGGGCGCCAGGAGGGGCCCAACTTCCTTTTTTTCAAAAAGGTTGTTTTTACCTGTTTTTTTCTAGGGAGGGGCCTTGGCCCCGGGCCCCTAGATCCGCCACTGCAGGGGATATGATCGAAGACTCTCATCATACCTCGGGCATCTTTACAAACCATCACAAGTGTAGCATGACGAGACTATGTGTCTTTCCCGTGGCCCTACTCGGGGCCAATCGGGTATATAAACGGCTACGGACGACGCGAACGCAGCATTCACGTGCGTGCAACATACGCGAAACCGAAGCTTGAGGAGAACTTCGGTCTGTTTCGCGAACGCTAGTGCGTGCTGACCATGTGGAGATTAAGTCCCTGACTACCGTTAATCAAGTCCATTCGTTTACGTGCAGTTGTCCAATAAAAGACATAGATGGCGTTAACCAGTATTTGCCATGCTACACTCCCTTTAAGTTGGACAATATATACAGACTCTACCAAGGTCGGGTAGAAAGCGGAAGCTCACTTCAACGTACAGAACGTAGACTTGTCAGCAAAGTGCAGTTAGACACAAGGATGACAAAGAGGGATGTTCGGCATACTTTGAAGGCTTGAGGATCCAAGGTATATTGTCCACTACCACGATCATGGACTAAAATTCTTATTCTCCAGGACCATCATCGCAAAGCCCGAATGATTTTTACAAGTGTTCACTTGCAAAAAGACAAAGACTTCTGGGCGACGATCCTCTGGTCAGACGAGACCGAGATCGAACTCTTTGGCTACAGTGGTTTTCAACGTTACGTTTGACGAAGGAAAGGAGAGACCTTCAACCTTAACAAAACAGTACCATGGAGGTGGCAGCATCGGGTTATAATGGGGATGTTTTGCATCATGGTGTCCTAGCAGGGGCGGATCCAGCCGGCGGCAAGGGAGGGGGCAAAGGGGCCCACCTCGTGCGAAGATTTGAAAAAATTTCCGCTCAACGGGGGAGGGGGAGTGCTATATATTTTTCAACCACCACCCCCCCCCTTTAGCGCCAGGTGAGGGGGCCCATCTTCTCCTTTTATTTACAAAAAGGGGTGTTTTTACCTGTTTTTTTTTAGGGAGGGGGCCCGGGCCCCACTGCCCCCCCCCCTGGATCCGGCACTGGGTCCTAGCTCACTTCAGGAGATTGATAGCACTAGGCCTACATGAAGTACATGAAACAGTCAGCTCTAAACATAATCTGGTTCATATTTGGGTCCAGTGGCGTACCGTGGGCTCAGTCATTGGCATTAGGGGGGGGGGCGCCAGTCTTTAGTCTACTAGATTTCTTTTTTAATATGGGAAAAACCATTTTTTGCACCATGTGTATACTTTTGAGCCCAACTCTAGCTGTGAAGCATTAGTCCCCTAGTGAGATTCTGTTGTTGGTTTTATCAAGCATGTCAAGAAAATCATTAGGCCTAACTGCTAAAACTGCAATTGACGGGGTAACATCATTATGAGTCGGACCAGTGGCGGATCCAGGGGCCGGGGCCGGGCCCTCCCTAGAAAAAACAGGTAAAAACACCCTTTTTGAAAAAAGAAGTTGGGCCCCTCCCTGGCGCCCAAGGGGTGGCGGTGGAAAAAAAAATAAACCCTCCTTTTTTTTCGGGTGTCAAAATTTTTTTGTTTTTTGCTCACTACCCCCACTGAGCGAAAAATCGACCGGCACGATTTTCAAATTTTCGCACGAAGTGGGCCCCTTTTTAGGCCCCCTCCCTTGTCGCCAGCTGGATCCGCCCCTGAGTCGGACAATCAAAGTAAAAGACGGGTTCTACCATAAACCCCATGAACACGAGAGATTTGTTTTTCTTGACGTTTATCAAATAATATTTGCCATTTATTAAAGGGATAGTTGGGTTTTGTTGCAGAGGGCGCTACACAAAATAATTTTTTGTTTGTTTCTTTTTATCAATAGATGCCTTGATATCTGCTATCTGTGAGGCTCCGGGTAAGACCGTCTCGAATGCAATCCCGTGTGTGATCTTATCCAATGTAACCGGAGGATACTTCTGTATCCTGGGGTAGGTTTATTACAAACCCTGCGGTTTGTTTTTAATTATGAGGGGCAAGAACGTTTTTGATGCTGTCCTCAGAAGGTTAATTTTTTAATTGATATTGAAAGATTCCTCCTCTAAACGTCATTCATTCATGCTATACAAATAGTTACTCTGTTTGTATTTTATCTTTTATTCATTACGCAACATTTTGACGTTCCTAGAAATTATCTTCGGAAACAATGTATGATCATTGATGCTAAAAAATCTATGTTTATATTTTCTCACTTATTGACTACACAACATTTTGAAGTTTCTAGAAGTTATCTGCCGAAACAATAAAATCGAAGGAAGTCATGTCCCAAGAAAGTCACAATCTTTTAATGGTAATAATTCTAACGGTAGACGGATTATAGAAAATAAAAGCCAATTGATACTCCGGACTAAAAGCCGCATCATAAACTCTACACATGCAAAATAACACACCTGATGTAGACCTTAATCTGATTGGCCCCTCACTAGTTTCTACACGTCTTTCCTCTGACTATTCAAAACAAAATGATGTGATTAACAGGTCTATGCCGCGGTATCTGGCTCCGATTCTCGCCATTAATTGGCTGCCATGGGGATACGAATTGTTGTCTATCAACCAATGGAAGGGTGTTTCTAGTATAGGTAAGTTCTGAATCTCCTAACCCGAACCATTAAACTGTCGGAAAGTTATGAAATTGGTTTATTTCGTCAATATCCAGATAAGACAGTTAAAAAATACAAAATATACGAGTAACAGAGAACAGGGAGGAGCGCTAGAGGGTGCAGCCCCCAATAATTTTGAATGACCACAATTGAGGCAACCGCAACTCTATATTAGGGCAGCTAGCTGCCACTTCATATTCGAGTACCTATCCGTGTAATATCTAGTACATTTTATTTTTTTAAATTATTTTTTTGTGATGACATTTTCACTCGATATTTGTAGAATCAAAAATTTTCAAAAAATTAGAAAGTTGATATTCTCCCAAAAGGGTCAGTCCCTGACAAAAATCGGCCCCGTACACCTATTACCGTGCCCCGTCCCCACGTTTCTGAAAAAGGAAGTGCTCTAAAAATCATGGTTCAGCTTTTGTAATCGTTGAACATTTCAAAGCCTTCTCATCATATACTGTCTGTTCAGAGCCGGAAGAGCGTTAACTCTGTGTAAAAGTTAAAACAAATTAATGCCCTTCTGGTTCCAGACGATACGCAGTAATGCATGTAATTGCGATTAATAAACAAATTTAATTTCACTCAACCATAATCATTGTATTGCATAAATCCTTTTATTCCAATCTTGATAGAGTGCGACGGTAAACTATGCCTGTTTGAAGATGGAGAAGGTGTTTTGAGACACTGGGGTCTTTCTCAGGTGAGTGATATCTTCTTGAAATCAACACGAAGATTTACAGTGGAGTAGCGTGAGTCCATCCATTAAATGGAGCACTTGAACGATTGGGGGGGGGGGCGCCCCGGTCTTACTCGGAAAATGAAATGCGAGAGGTGTTTATTCCCTGTCCTTTACCCTTCTCCCTTTCCCCATGTTCCCTGTCTCTCTTTCTTCCCTTTTCTTTTTTTGTATTTTTTTACCACTCGAGTGGGGGCATGTGCCCCCGTGTCCCTTGTAGTGCGCAATCGAGAGCGAGCGACAGAGAGTGAGTGAGAGAGACAGAGAGAGAGAGAGAGAGAGACAGACAGACAGACCGACAGACAGAGAGAGAGAGAGGGAGAGAGACAGAGACAGAGAGAGACAGAGAAAGAGAGAGAGACAGAGAGAGACAGAGACAGAGAGAGAGAGAGTCACAAAGAAAGATAGAGAGAGAAAGAGAGAGAGAGAGAGTCGCAAATAGAGAGAGAGAGAGAGAGAGTCGCAAATAGAGAGAGAGACAGACAGACAGAGACAGACAGAGAGAGAGAGAGTCACAAAGAGAGAGAGAGAGAGAGATAGAGAGTGAGACGAAGAATTACACAACCGATAGAATTATACTTTTCTCCCCATTTGATTCTATATAGAACGCATTCAACAAGGACATGACGTACATTCTGTTTCAACTCGTCGGGTATCATGTAGTGGCTTACATCGTTCTATCTATGAAGATGCGTTTCAAATGGGCAATTCGATGATTTCCCCTTCTTTCTGTAACCATGCAAAACAAAAAAAAAACAAAAAAAAACGTATTTCTAATTGGTAAATATTTAAAGTAATGCACACCCTTACTAAAGGGATCCAAACTTAGCGATGTCCGCTCAGATGGATATAAAAGTTGGTTTGACCAAACCAAACCATAAGCTTAATCCTAACACATATCATATTTAATTCTTTTTTCTTTCCATATTGAATTAAGTACATTTTTATGATAATTATCATCATTAGAATGTCGGCTAATTTGTTTACAAAGGTAGGCCTATATTGGAAGTAGATACTAGAATGCCAGACGTGTAGATCGAGAGTTCTGTAAGTCCAAGGATCTCGTAATTAAGTTGAGAAGTAGAATAGTCAGTTGCCATTGGTACAAGTGTTCCTTTACTTTGTGTCGTAAGTCCAAGGATCTTGCATTTAAGTTGAGAAGTACAATAGTCAGCGGACAAGTGTTCCTTTTGCTTGTATCTTAAATCCAAGGATCTCGTATTTAAGTTTAGAAGTAGAATAGTCATATGTTACAAGCGTTCCTTTTCTTTGTGTCAAAACCTTGCACGCATTTCATAGTGGGCACTCGGCAAGGTGGGGAAAGTAAGCTCGTAACAATGGTAAAGGTATCATAATGGTTAATGGTGTCAAAGGCCTTCAAGATATATGCTCAAGTAGCAACATAAAGATTCAGTTATCTATCGATTACGTTGAAGGTAATATACAAAGTTTTGGTATGGGGTCATGAATTTGATTTAAATGAATTTATATTTGAAGCATATGCGATTTTACAATATTCAATTATCGTTGTCGAGGTTGAAATCGAGTCTAAAGTGATGAAATTGTAAATGATAAACTCTTTATGTTATATAGCTCCCTCTCAAGACTGATATTACTTTAGCTTTTAAACAATGTTTCTCGACTACAATCGACCGATTTGCTATTCCCGTTCGGAAATTATATATCAGAACTGCATATTCTGAGATTTTCATGGTCGCAGCTACCATGGAATGGCCTTAGGCGCTGTCTGAAATATTTGAAATTTACCGGGAGCACCGGTAAATTTTGATTAGGGGCCTATTCAATTTCTTGAAAGCAGAAGTGTTTTATAGGCGCTAAATTTTCTATTGCTTATAATACATCCACAGGTACAGGGGCATCCAAATATATCAAAAATTTAAAGGATTACTATCCATCCAATTTTCAAAATTTCCCAAAACTTTGCATTACCTTTAAAGTGAAAAGAACAAAAGTTGTGTTATTTAGTCTCCCCAATATCCAAGTTATTATTTCGAAGAAGTCATCAAGAAAATATCTTTCAGGCATCTGTACATTGTTTCCAACCGTCAGTGTTAGACCCACAATTCTGTGAGCCTGCTAGTCGGGAGTTGGTGGCAGAAGTCTAAAAAAACAGCTGACAAAAATAAAGAGGGTTCGCATAAAATAGGAGGATAAAATTATGTTAAGGATATCTTGACAAGTAAACAAAAACAACAAAAAAGTTTGGACAATGCATAACTATAACACAAAACGTTCTCAAACATGACTGATTACCGAAGTAACATAACGCATGGCAGATTCTGCTTCGAGTGCCCCCTATGCGCCCCCTCTAGGACCACTAAGAAAGAGCGGTTTAACATTTTATTAGACATAAATTCATTTATTATCTTGTGAGCCCTTTTTTGTTTATGGGTCCAATTTGCTTGAGTTGTCCGTACATAATTCATTACAACTTTTGAAGATATTGCAGAAAAAAAATGAACTGAAGGATTACTATCATAATCGTTGATTATTGAGAAAAATATAGTTTATAAATACTTGGCCTGGGATTGTGTTATTTTAAGGTTTATCCGAGCATTGATTGATATTTCTGTTGTGACGAAAAATCAGCCAGTTTGTGGTAGGCTTATATGATTTTTCGAATTCATTTCTACATGTATTCTACTGGTTATAGTGCTCTATACTTGTATCAAGTATATTCATGTATAGTCTTCGAACATTTTATTAATCAAGTTAATGTGCCTTGGTTCTACCGGTCTTCATGACTAAAAACTAAAATTTGAACCGGACGATGGGTTAAGGTTTTGTTCAAAATAGGGTTAAACAAAGGAAGTTAGTCCGAGGTCTAAGTTTTTTTTTTTGTTACACGTGATCATAGACCCAGTGTCGGGTTCGAACAGAATCAGTAGAATAAGGACGTATTTATTTTGATCTATATTTATCTTTCTATTAATTATACCGCTATTATTTATATTACCAGATTCCACTTAGTGCTATTTTGATATTATAAATTACCTGCAGCACTTATTACATGATTGTTTGAATGTCTTTTTCCCTTAATGGAAAGATTTGTTTTTTCTTGGGAATTTGAGAATAGTTGGTATATTTGCATTGTTCGTTCATGTCTATTCAATTCTTACACTTCTTACTATATACTGATATTAATGTATTTCAATAGTCAGATTGTTTGAATGTCTTTTTCCCTTAATGGAGTATAATAAAGATTTGTTTTTTCTTGGGAATTTGAGAATAGTTGGTATTTATTTGCATTGTTCGTTCATGTCTATTCAATTCTTACACTTATTACTATATATTACTATTTTAATAGTCAGAATGCGAATTGCATACGTTACGTGCCATTAGGTTGGATAAGCCATGTTTGCCCTACCTAGCAGCAATTAATGCATGCAATTCGCATTCTATTGAAATACAATTATTCGTAACAGGTGAATGGACTAATTTGCAACAAGGCACGCAACACATATTTGTGGATTAAATATGATTACATTACGAAAATGGCCTAATGGCTAAAGTTCGCTTACAGGTACGACGGGGCAAAGTTCGATTTTGATATACAGTGCTTCCCAGGAAAAACTAACCCGAAAACAAAGGATCGAATGAAATGTCTGTCATTCTACACCCCCTCCTTTCTCTCTCTCTCTCTCCCTCTCTCATCTGAATGTACTATATCGCAAAGAAACTGACACCATTATTACAAGTGCAATAAAAATCCATATATATATATATATATCAATAGTTTAACATGGACAATATTAATCTCTGTAAAACACATTCTATATTAACTTTGCGAATATAAACATTCTTAGACTTACAACGTTGGCCTGTACACTGTATTTCACATACAGAAAAATTAGCTCTTGAGACCATCCCAAAGCTTTGGTTTTGTCTCATTGAATATTTAGACATCACAATGCCACTGGCTTATGTTTGTCTGTTGCTCTCAAAAAGCTATTTTCATACAAAGTACATCTATATATACAAATACAAAAATGAAATATACATTTATCATATGACAACAAATATTTATGTATATGCAGTTGGTTGACCATGACCTAAATACGATTGTTCTCCTCTCCCTATTACCATTGCAAGCCTTTAAAAAATACTGGTATCTTTGAAATAAAATGACATAAGTTCTACTGGTCTAATTCATCAAAACTAATGCACAGTCGTTTGATTGCTCATCAGGATCAGCATGCAATTTGACATTATGAGCATTCCATTTGATTCTTAGGGCAAGCGATCATTCTTAAAGGGCAATCCAACCCTTGTAATAAGTTGATTTGTATGAAAGCAGAAAAATAACAAACAGAATGGCAAAAGTTTGAAATGAATCGAACCCATAGTAAGGAAGTTATGAATGTTTGAAATATGAGATCACTATGTCTAATCAAATCTCAAATTGGTAGTTTGGTCAGTGGATTGTGATGTAGGACGTGGATAACTCTCCCAGTTGTCGTGTATAAAAATATCACTACTTTCTGTTTTTCTCGGAAGTTCCCTCTCCTTTGGGGCACTACTCAAAATATATTATAGATAGCATATTATTATAGGTCCTCTCAAAAGAATAGACCCTCCTGAGCCATGATTTTTTGACAAATTTATATTCTAGTGATTTTTAGATGTTGGAACAGATGGGAAAGTAGTCCGGCACTACATCACAGTGACATTACTGCTTCAGCCAATTTGAAGTGCCCATACGTATAGTGATTACAACTTTCAAAAATTCATAACTTTCTTATATTTAGTCAGATTTAATTGAAACTTTCATCAGTTTGGTTCTCTGATTTTTCCTGCTTTCTTTTAGAGTAGTTGTCTATTTGGGTAGGATTTCCCTTTAAATCACATTCACACAGCATGCATTGTTATAAATTGGGCAGTGACATTTTAATCATATCCAGAGAGCAGTCAAATTCATAAAAGCTTCGGACCTCAAATTCTTGGGAGGTTAACAATGGACTTGCATCAAATACTGACTGGATCAAGTGAAAACAAAGAAACTTGAATTGAACAAATACATGATCACTTCTGAGAAGTTTTGATCTCAATAGAGATCACAGATTTTCATGTGGAATGTATATTTCTTCAATTCTGAACTGAAGTCACATGTTAAAGACATGATGCAAATAGCTAGCTATCTTTGATTTAGAATTTATTCTGGTATACATCTTCATGTAACATAATAGTTGCTCCAACCAATATACATGTACCTTGAATGTTACCCTTTTCATATACGTTTCTCTGTTCAATAGGTACAATAAAAATAGAGCAACATTTGTAGATACAAAATATGTCAAAATACAGGGAGCAACAATTTTTTCTTTTCTATCGTTCTTGCTAATATGTGCCCAAAGAATACGTGTACATTCTTGTCAACACAGACTACTCCAATTTTTGTTTAATACTTTACAATGCACTTTATTTGCAAAGAAATGAAAGCCGTGGTCTAATTTTTTTATAGGCAACAGAATACAGATTTAAGCATCTATTTTGCACCTCATACATGTAGATAAGACTTTGTGGTAAAACTTGAAGCTCTTTGATTTTTCTTTTTATTTTAGTATATGTAACTGAAATTATAATGAATGGATAGCAAAACTCTATACTTGAGGTGACTATAATACATGAGCATTCCCATTCACTACATCATAAGCAAATCAGATCGATTGACTGATGGGAAGTTCTGTCCGAGATGGAATGCAATTTCACTATGACTAATCAACATTACATTTACGATTATATAATAGTGGCATAGTGGTCTTCACTTGGTGTTTAACTGAAAGATTTCAAATTCAAACCTGGCACTGATGTCTTTGGCAATCATTCAATAATGTTGCTTGTGGAGAAATGTACTTACTGAATTCAAGAGTGTTCTTTTCATAATTAAAAACGATGTACTATCACAGAGAGGTTTTGGGCATCAAGCTACTGCTGGAACTTACGGAAAAAAGCCTGGACTGGAAGAGGACCCGAAGGCCAAACCAGAAGGTTTTTGTGACCCGGCCTGGTTCGACTCCCAGCTCTAAATAAAGCCCAGCAGTCCTTTAGATATTTTAAGAATGAACATGGAAATTGCAAACCTGTTATGTGGTATGGGTTTTCTGCTTCTCATTAGAAATTACTTACAATCTGCAGAGGAACTACTAATGAAAATGTGTTGTATGTTATATGTATAAAACCACCATACTATATGATAACAAAGGAAAAGACCATTATACGAAAATATTTGGCATTACTGATTACCGTCTTTACATATATTTATTTTCCTACAAAACCAATGGCCTTGCCATCAAGAAAGAAGGAATTAGGACTAGTGTTGTTTGGAAATGTTTAACTGACAGGGAGGATAAAAATCAAAAAACTAAAAAAAAATCCATAATATGGTGACATGTAAAAATAGCACTTACTTACACATGGGACTAAAGTTAAAATATAGCAAAGCTGTGAAGAAAATGTTCTAAAACCTTCACTCTTTGCATCTAAGAATTCTTGGAGTAGCATGCTGAAAACAAATATTGAAAGAACTTCCATCATTCAGAAGTGGATTTGGTCATTTATAGTGAATAAAGTCTGTTCCTACTTTAAAATTTTTGATTTCCAAGTATCTGTATATAGAACCAGAAGTCCAGCAGTCACAGTCTGGCGATCGCAATTGTTACATGTACATGCTGGGTATCGAGTCCTAAAGATCCTGACTTTTTTATATTCCATCTTAGAAACATCACAAAAAAAAATATCAATATTTGGATGGTAAAACAGACTTTTGAAATGTGTTTATCAAGTTTTTTATCAATTTAAATTTGTTTCAAAATTTGTTGTTAAGATGCTACTGAAGAATTGTGTAAAATGTGAAATTTCAGCCCATGTTCTTCACAGTTTGGGTTTCATTTAGCTTCAGTTGTCCTAAATCATCAACATAGTTTCAATTTAACACCAAGCTTAACAACAGTTAAACAAAAATATAAAAATAATGGAGATATAACAACACTGATCAGGACTGATTGCACCCATGGCAGATCTTGAGTTTTGTATTATACATGTAAGTCTCTGTCCTGACCAGGACACATAATGCAAAACTACCGGTAATGTTACCAAAGTCTTTCTCTTAGTCTCCGCCTATGGATTCCCTAGTCTTGATTGCATCACTGAACTCTGTGGACAGTCACAATTAGGCCTAAATTTCACTCAACATGTCTCTTACCACTTTTAACAGCACCATCTAATATGGGGTCCATCACAGGGTCAAGCATTAATCATCATACAGGTGTATCTTTGGTGAGGAATGGAAAAGAGTTGTTCTATAAACAATCAGTCACTCTTAACCGGTTGCCTATGGAATTCCCTTAATCCCATAGACTTAATGCAGGATCCACTCAGTTCCTGTAGGCAATGGGTTAACAATCAAACTTGTTCAAACCATACCCAGTGGGGCAAGGAGTACAGAATGTTGGTTTGGGTTCTAACATAAATGTTCACTGTGGATATGGTATCTGAATCATCTCTTTGTACCAGTTCCTTTCACCTGAGCTGCATTCCCAGTCCTAAGCTGCTGTGTCTCATGCTTACATTGTATCCTAGCAACCAACTGTTCTTTCCAGTTGCTCTCATCCACGGCCCTTGCCCAGGTAGGGATGGCTGCTGTCGGTAAAGATATCCCCGCCATAGCAGCTCGGATCTGGTCATCTGCGGCCATCCTTTCTTTCCTCTGTTCCAGCGTCAGTCCCGTATCGGTGTGCATGTCCTGGCTTGCAGCATCTTGGGCGGGGGTGGCCGAGGAAGGAGTTTGGCAAGATGGATGGGGAGGTTAGGCTTGGTGGGGTCTGTGGTTGTGCAGGTTTCACTGTACTGGAAATGTGCATGAGGCAGGTCTTGTTCAAGCTCATCATCCAGGTTTCCTGTGGCAGCACTCATTTGGGGTTGTGCTGAAGCTGTCTCTTCATCATCCTCATCTTCAGCTTCATTTTCATCATCAGCATGCTACAGGATAATGACACAATAGACCATTCTTATTCATATTTAATGCATAAATCTTTAAGTGCCATGTTACAAATGATTTCATTCACCTGATCCGAATAATTGTATTTCAACAGGCAAAATGCGAATTGCATACATTGATTGTTGCTAGGTAAGACAAACATTACGGCTTGTCCTACCTAACAAGCATAAATGAACAGGCAACCTGCATTGGTTTGAATATGGGCAAGACAAAAAAAATTACTGTTCATACCTCTTGGTCCTGCATCAAAAGTTGATAACCCCCATACTGAGAATCTCCCCCTGTCTCTGCTCCTCCACCATCATCACTGTCTTCCTCCTCGCTGCTCATATCACCTGCAAATAATCAAAAGAGTCAACAAGAGTTATAGTCCAAGGTATAAATGTAAAGTCAATAAAAAAGTGATGTAAAGTCAATAACAAAAGGCAACAAGTCTTGTCAATGACTTTGAAGGTACCCACAACACTCTTTCATCCTCCACCCCTCTCTTTTTTTCCCCGTCTCTCCTCATTTCTGTAACTTTGGAATTTGAGAAAGAGAATTTGTATTGCTGCAGGTCGTGCAGGTGATGTTCGAGGATTGTACATGTAAAGAGCCCAATTTTCTGACATTTTCATTTAAGAGTACTTTTGAACCAATTAATTAATGAGAATCTACATTAAACTTGGCTCATATTTACCTCTCAAAGACTGTACACACTATGCATCCTAAGGAGATCAAAGGCAAGCCTGACGGATGTGGAAACTGCTTACCTAGATCACTTATATAAGACCCACCCTTGAATATGCTTTCCCCATTTGGCACACTTCAATTACTTGGTAATGAGACCAATAAATTAGAATTCCTTCAAAAAACAGGCACTCATTATAATTGTAGGATATTATGTTGATTATACCAATGCCTTCGCCATGACTAATCTTCCTACCCTTTCTTCTAGAAGGGATTCACTTTTGTTAAAATTTGGACAAAAGCTATGAACTTAAAACACCACAAACACCTTCTTGCCCTTACTAAGTCAGTTTCAAGCACAAGACAATTGCATATTATGTCTAGTTTTCCTACAATTAAATATGAAAGATATTGTAAATCTACTATCCCTCATCTTGCCAGAATCTTGAAATAACCCCCACGGTTTCATAGCATATTATCTCAAATCATATTGGAATCAATTATGTAAACATACATGCCTGGATTGTATGGTGTATCATCACATTTCAGCGTCTAATTAGTAATTATCATATTTGTTGTAAATGGAACTTTTGTATGCACTCCCTCTTCTTCTCTCCCTTTCTCTCGCCCTGGGTCTTCCTCCCTGATCTATAGATCTCTCCCTTCATCCTCCTCCCCTCTCAGTTTTTTTCCCGTCTCTCCTTGTTTCTTCTTATATCCCCCTTCTCTCTTGTTACATGTGTTTTAAATATTATCCCGCTTTCCTAATTTTGACTTCTCTTAATGTTCTAATATGCATGAAAACATTATGTCATTATGTTATACAGTATATGCATACAGTTTGTACATTCAAGCATTTGTGTAATATTTCTTTCGATTGTATTGTTTAGCAATAATACTTTATGTATACTTCTGAATATTGTACACTGTCTCAGTTCACAATCTACTTTTCTCTCTTTCACTTCCTCTTTCTCCCTCTTTCTCTCTCTCTCTCTGTTTTCCTTTCTCACTCTCATCTCTATTTCTCCTAACCTTTTATCTTCCCCTTCGTACAGGGGAAACTTGACAGAACAAGGTAGGCTATAACGAGGTAACGGTTATGAGGATATTGTTACAGCCCAAATCAATTTACATGTAATTCTATGGCCGCATGAACCTCTTATAACGAGATTGGCTATAACGAGTATTCGCCTATAACGAGCTAAATCCTGTGCCCCTAAAACAAAGAAAAACACTGTTAATCATTCCCATTATAGCGAGCAATTTCACTGCTCTTCATGTGTAAGACAAGTCATTGGAGCACAACCTTCTTTCGCTCTGAGATCAGCATTGCACACAAATTGTGCAAGCACAGTGCACTGAACAATGTTGGGTCAGACCTGCCAACCTCTGGAGTTAAAAAAATGTATTCTTTAATCCCAAAAGTTGTATGTTACTGACAAAAATTGTATTAAAAAAACAAAAACAAGGATCACTGCCTCTTACAGTTCCTACATACAGGAAGAATTATTTCTTATGGATCATTGGTTGAATATGCATGATTTCGTCACGACTGGTGTGTTCGATGAACCAATTAACATCCCCAAATTGCCAATGTGAGATGCTTGTAGAATACTTTACAGGACAGAATGGGCATTTTGCCATTGAAAATGGCAACACACACACAAAATACAAAAAAAATACAAAAAAATGGAAAATCGTATGGAAAATCGTACTGTCATATTTACTTCTAAAAATCGCACAAATACGATTAAATCGTACTGGTTGGCAGCTCTGTTGGGTGCGCCTAGGCTCGCCTGAGCGCTGGCTATACGTACGGTATTATGTGCTGTGTAATAACACTTCACAGATATTGGCTTTTCAAGCATGCTCGCTCTTGATCTAGTGCGCGAGAAAGAGTGAAGGTGTGACTGTGACTAGTACAATGATTATGATTGGACAGTCGATTGGGTAAGAAGGCAGCGCACATGCACAACAAAGAGAGGAATCCAGTTACACATTGTCGGCGCATTTATCACAGAGGCCGATACGATTGGCTAAGACAAAGTCAGTTTTACTTGGAGGTACATAATGCTTTATTCAAGAGCAGGGGAGAAAATATGTACGGGACCGGCTCATGACATTTTTAAGTAGCGTGCGTGATTGAGATCGAGAGGCCGCTACTGTTCACTGGTAATTTAACATCTTATAGTTAAAATGTACATACTGTACATCAAACGCATTTGCCGATATGATTTGACATTTCATTAATAAATCAAATCAGAAGATCAACAAATGCATGTATTGATGTTTTAATAGCTTTTGAAAGAGTTCATAGCAGAAACAGCTCGGTACATGCGTATTATCACTATTGTACATGTACATGGAATCCCATATGTGTATTTTTATGTGACTCCTGATATCTGGGCTATAACGAGGAAAATAAATTGGTCATGACTCATGACGACCTTGTTATATTGAGTTTCCCTGTATTAGTACTCACATTTTTCTATTCCCATTTTTCTTTTCTTGTCTCCCTGTCTTTCTCTTTTCCCTCTCTCTCTTTCCCTCTGTACCTTTATCTTCCTTTGATATCAAGTGTGTAGGCCTACAGATGCAATGTATATATTTCTTTGTATTTTTGTTTTGTTTATACTATATTTTTTTGTATATTTCTTTGTACATTCCATGTTTAAAATATTATTGAATTATTATTTTATTAAGTTAGTTGTTAACTGACTCCTTCAGCCTGTGCTGCTGGTTAGTTCATATACACCAATGAAGAAATAAATAAATAAATGTACAGAGGACTTTGAGGCCAAGGAAATTCAGATAACAGATGAAACTAGATGGACCTTCGACTGCGCGCAGTCGAAAATGATGCCTCTGCCATAGAGCGATTATACAAACCAAAACAGAAGCAATTTTTAAATTCATTGTAATCAATTAACAGGTTCTCAGAATATAGTGATTACAAGGTGTATTCAAAAAAAAATCTGTTTAATTTAGCCTATAATTGATTTCCATTACCTTTCATGTCCGTACCTTGCCTATTGTACTTTTGTCTATTTATCATGTATTTCATCTTTTGCACAAGCTGCGTCTTGGGCATTTGATTGTCAAGTGGATTTGGCGCCTTACAAATTATTATTATTTTTCATACATGTATGACCTTCGATGTTTGACCTCATGACCCTAAAATCTAATCAGTTCATTGGCTCTGCAAGATACATACATGTCCTGAGTTTGATAGTATTAGTAATCCATCCGTCAGTTCTAATGAGAATGCGTTCACAAGCTATTTTTGCATACATAATGAGCCCTTTGACCTCATGACCCCAAAATCTACTCAGTTCATTGGCTCTGCAAGATACATACATGTTTTGAGTTTGATGGTAATCCGTCCATTGGTTCTATATGATAATGCGATCACAAGCTATTTTTGCATACATAATGAGCCCATGACCTTTGACTTTGACCTCATGACCCCAAATCTAAATCAGTTCAATGGCTCAGCAAGATACATACATACTACATGTCCCAAGTTTGATGGTATCTATGGTAATCGGTTTTAATGATAATTTTTGCATACATAATTAGCCCTGTGACCTTTGACCTCGTGATCCCAAAATCTAATCAGTTCATTGGCTCTGCAAGATACATGTACATACATGACCTAAGTTTGGCAGGAATCCATCAATCGGTTCTTGAGATAACGCGATCATAAGCTATTTTTGCATACATAATGAGCCCTGTGACCTTGTGACCCCCAAATCTAATCAGTTCATTAGCTCTGCAAGATACATACCGACAATTTTGTTTGGCA
>CP137668.1:25096905-25106905 GCA_037976565.1 Mesocentrotus franciscanus
AAATCTAATCAGTTCATTAGCTCTGCAAGATACATACACGACAATTTTGTTTGGCAGGAATCCATCCATCGGTTCTTGAGATAACGCGATCACGAGAACAGGACGTACGGATGTACGGACGGACGGATAACCCGAAAACATACCGGTAATGCCTCCAAGGCTCCAACTACTTCGTAACGGAGGCATAAAAATGAATGAATAGCTACAGAATCGCATTGCCATGTAAATGTTTAACTACAGACTAAATAAACATTGAACAACTGAATGGATTCCGAAAGATATCCAGGGTTGAAAACAAATAATAATCAAAACATCTCTAAACAGCACCATCTATTATTAGTTCTTATACTAAATAAGATGTGAAGAAGGTCAAACCTGCGTTCAAGACCGAGTTGTAGTCCTGGGGTGGTGGCTCTAACTCGTCCTCTGCCTCCTTTGTTGACTGGGGGTTGTTGCCAGGCTCATTAGCTTTGGGTATTGGGCTCATGTTTATTGCCCTTCAAGAGGACTTTAGGTCTCCAAAGGGATGAAACTTTGGTTGTTATAGTTTGGCTTTGTTTTTCGGTTCCAAAAGATGAATGCACACTGGTGGAAATAGAGAGAGAATTTTTTAAAAACATTATTGGCAATGATAATGTCACTTAATTGGGACATTAAATGTAACAATGGATGTAGACAGAAATAACCGTCTTGCATGGGTCATTCTTTATTAAAACTGACATTTGTTGACATTCCCCATACACAGACGGTAACCCATACAGCTCGCACAGTGGGGAGAGATTGAGCCGATTCTGAACCACTTTTGGCACAGAAACTTTCTCCCCCGATTTTTTTATTTAGATCTAATTTTATAGTTATATCGACTGCTACGAGAGGACTAGCTGTTTCTATACGCTCAAGGGATAGTTGAATCCCCTGCTATCACCCCGAGGCGCGCCGCCCACCCAGGCGTGCCTCGGGGTGATAGCAGGGGATTCAACTATCCCGCGAGCCAGTATAGAAACAGCTAGTCCTCGAGTATTAAAGCAGTCGATATGACTTTTATATGCCGAATTAAAACAAAAATCTACCAAGAATTCTTACCTTAGACTTTTAGTGAGTAAAAATTTGTTAAAACATCACAGAAAATCTGAAACACTTTCTGTTAATCTTCGCTTAATCTTCGAGTGAAAGTTTCAATCATTTGGGAATCGCAGACAAAGAGCACTGTATATGGCGTCCGTGCTCGCACGTAGACAATTTTAACACGCAAACCAATGGGGATCGCAGTAAACCAATGGGAATCGCAGGATAATGAGGCAGAGGGTAGAAACTTTTAACTAGGCCCTGTGGGCTATTGCTATGCCCTGTGAGTTGGGCATGGCTTGAAATCACGACTCCAATTTCGACCAATCAGATGGCTAGATTTCTAAAGTGAGGTATATAATCTGATTTATTAATCAGATAGAAAAAAACTGTATATTTTTCTCCTATGTACAGTTATCAAAGTTTGATTACCTATTCCCAAATGCGAAATTTACAGACTTACTTGATACGAGTTATCCAATTTTTATATCAGAACCAGTGAAACGTTACGTTCATGCATTCGAACTGGTAATATATATATATATATATATATATATGACATGACCTGGCCGATATGTTTCCGGGTCAACGTACCGTAACAATGCCCATGGCCAATCAGAGCACTCGTTTAATATTGGGTTTATGAATATTCAATTATCACTGGGTCAAGCCGGGCTGACTCGTACGTACATGTTAGGCCTACATGTACATATAGCTACTGGACGTTCGAAAAGAAAAAATGAATATTTATCAACTCAAATCAAGATGGGTGACAACAAATCATGTTGACGACAAGACTTTCTCGGATTAATCATTAATTTAGGATCTAAATGAGCAAGCAATCGTAATTCAAAGTAGATATTTCCATGTTATTTCTTATTTTTAATAAGATTCAGTGTAATATTGCAGCCAAAGTAAATATATAAAGACGTAAAGAGTGAAAAAACTTGTTGCATATCTCATTCATCTTGGTCCGGCCGAACCGTACTATTCCTTCCCCACACTACCCCCATAGGACGTACTTCAGTCTATGTATAGAGGCGGTCAGTGGAGCCAGATGTAATCTCAGCGGAACAACCGTCGATATCAGAGACTGAAGCCTTCGGTCTACAATGGATGTTACATTTGACACATGTTGGGTTAACGTCTTTATCCCGTCACATTTAAGGGTACTAGACCGTATGTCCCATTTGCAGGCCAAAAAAATGAAAAGGTTAAATTCCAACGGCATTTGAAAGATATGCCGGTAATACTAATTTAGAACTTCCCTAAAAAAAGGGGGGGCTTGAAAATGTCTTTAAGTGGGAAAATAACGACTATTTGTTGTCTCAGTCTCTCACATTCTGAAACAAAATCCTGGATTTGGCTCATGCTGCAATATTTAATGCCAATGATAATTATAAACCTTTAGGTCAGTCAGCTCAGGAACCTCATGAGACTTTTATAAGCCGATCGCCTGTCTGATTATCAAGATATTTATGATTGGAAATCGAAACCAAATTTTGCGTTTTGCGTTTGCGGTTTTCATAACACCCGGGTCTACAGCCTATTGGGGAAAACGAGTAAAACCAGTCACTCAAAGATTTTTACTTTTTTTAGGCACTTCTTCAATCATTTTGAAGCGCAATTTTTTTAGGGCTTCAATATTACACCATATCACAGACACTGATAACAAGTAGGGCTGTGCATCTCAGATTTAACATTGTTAAACGATGCCTTTAAGTACTACCAAGTCAGTATAATACTTAACTGTCTTTAGTCCGATTTTCAGACCATTTGTACTTTGTAGTTTTTTGTGTACGTACCGAATGGTCGTACGTTTTGTGCTGCGCAAAGATTCAATCAGTTTTATTTGGCCATTACAAGATTCAAGAAGTGGGTTATTGGTGTACACAAATGCTCATGTACCCTTTACAGCTCATTTTATGTATGCTATGTTATTACCAAAGAAGACAAAAAGCCAGTCAGTCACTCTACTCTCTATACTCTAGGCAGAGATTATAGTCTAGTGTCTGACAGTGAAGATGAAGTCTAGCAAGTAAAGGGGTTTCCTTGCATAATTGGAACATAACGGTACTTTCATTGTCTTAGTTAGGACACTGCTAACGTTTAAATTTCACAGATAGGACACAGACTCTACATGAGTACATGACATATTCATAATTCATGCAAAGTTCTACAGAATTTGATGTTGGCTCAACTTGTCTGCAAAAGGCCAAAGGCAAAGCCAGGGACATAGCATCTTTAAAACATGTAGATTCTAATGCCTTTAATTTTAATGGCCTGCGCCTGTTGACATTGTCTTGACGAAATGACAGTCACAGTGGGCGTGATCGTGATCAATTCGATCCATTGATCGACAAAGTTTTGAAATATGATACTAAATCTACATTCATTCTAGACCGAAGATTTCTGTCTCTTTCGTTCGTTAGCCTCTGATTGGGTAGGTTCGGCTCTTCTCTTTAGAGACAGAAGCCGACCATAGCGGCTGCATTGCAAACTAGTGCTCGCGTCCGAGCAGTAAACTTATGCCCAATACTACATTTTACCCGATGCATATCCGATGCATTTATTATTGTAAATTAGGCCTAGGCTAAACTACATCGGTTCCACTTACTAGATTGACTGTATGATGCGTTTAAGGGTCTTTTTTCCGGATTTTCATCGCTGAAAATGAGCTCCGTGTTGAAATTCTTGCAACCTTATTTTAAACTGTTACTGTCAATGGATGACGTCATCTTCCTTCATGCGCAGTAACAGTTTAAAATACGGCTGCAAGAATTTCAACACGGAGCTCAATTTCGGCGATGAAAATCCGGAAAAAGACCCTTAAACGCATCATACAGTCAATCTGGTAAGTGGAAACGATGTAGTTTAGCCTAGGCCTAATTTACAATAATAAATGCATCGGATATGCATCGGGTAAAATGTAGTATTTTGGGCATAAGTTTACTGCTCGGACGCGAGCACTAGTTTGCAATGCAGCCCCTATGGTCGGCTTCTGTCTCTAAAGAGAAGAGCCGATCCTACCCAGATCAGCTATCAGATTCAGAGGCTAACGAACGAAAGAGACAGAAATCTTCGGTCTACATTCATTCAGGATACAACGCCATGAAAAATAATACAGTACAGCAGTAATCTTCAACACTCCACAACAATAAAGCTCCTTAGATCTAATCAATTCTATGTTACTTTTTTTCAGCTCTTACATTAATTTTGTTTTGACCGTGAAGTCCGTACCGTGAAGTCCACACACCCACCACAGCGCCATCAATGCAATGCAATACGAATCGCCTCGTACTAATCTTTATTGAAATCGACCCGCATCCACTTCCATCCTTTTTGTTTCGTCCTTTTTCATCCTGTATCGACTTGCACCTCTCTCGCTCTCTCTCTCTCTCTCTCTGTCTCTCTCTGTCTCTCTCTCTCTCTTTGTCTATCTACCCCCCTCGCTCTTAAAAAAAGGTAAAATACAATTAAATCTAGTATTTGCCTTGGTGAGTACTATTTTTTGTGTATTTTCCTTCAGCGCGCGCCATCATCAAGCTGCGTTGAATTATTGATGACAATTAAATAGATACCGCGTAGATTGATTGATTTTTATTCGCCAAGCTTCCAATTAACATACAATATATACAAGAATAACAGATCAAAATTAAGTCAGCTAGCTTGTATACAAATAATGAATGCTTATGAGTTCAATATAGTGCGAATATTTTCATGAGTTGAAAGATTAACGTTCTATTCAACGAGGCGTCAGCCGAGCTCAGTTGAATAGAATTAACGTTAATCTTTCAACGAATGAAAATATTTGCACTATTGAACGAATGAAAAACATTCATTATTTGTTTTATAAAACATCTTTCAACAAATTATGCTTTGCTCCTTATATTAAAGATAAATTAAAGTTGGAGTCAGGCCTTATCTCGATTACATTCAGATTGCCTCCGTGTCAGATGCGCGCAGCTAATAACAATGGGATACGTGCAGGGCAGAGAGGTATACGTACGCGTCGCAGTCTGCATATAACCAAAAATGCACGGCGAATATAACCAAAAATGCACGGTCGTGCAACTTAGTATTATTTATTGAATATCATGTGACCAACAATCCTCCAATCAAATGACAAGGATCTACGTAGGTGTTGTATATTGAACAGGATAACCCACGAGGGGTAGAGTCCTCGGAAGCTCAAGGGGTATATGGTCATGATGAGATGAGCATATTTACCTTATTCATATGACACTGGCAGGTCATTAATATTGGCGTGGGGTCCAGGGGGCTGAGCCCCATGAAACTCAAGGATTTGAGGCATTTTATAACGGTCATTGAGCTTTCAGGGGCCCGCTTTAGGCCCCCTGGAGTGGGGTCAAGGGGGCGGAGCCCCCGGAAGCTCAAGGGTTTTAGGCATTTAATTACGGTCAGATGAGCATATTTTGATACCCTATTTGTGACACTTGCAGGTCACTAATTGGCGTGGGGTCCGGGGCCGGAGCCCCCGGAAGCTCAGGGGTTTTAGGCAATAAATTACTGTCAGATGAGTATCAATTAAGGGGCCTGACTTATGGCCGTTGGTTGTGTCCATGGGACAGAGCCCGTGGAAGCTCAGGGGCTTTAAGCGTTTAATTGCGGTCAGATAAGCATATTTAGATACCTTATTTGTGACAATGGCAGGACACTAATTGGCGTGGGGTCCAGGGGCGGGGTCCAGGGGCCGGAGCCCCCAAAACCTCAGGGGTTTTAGGCATTTTATAAAGGTCAGATAAGCATTCAGGGGCCCGCCTTAGGGCCCCTGGTGGGGTCGAGGGGGCATGCAGAGCCACCGAAAGTTCAGGGGGTTTAAGCATTAAATTACCGTCAGATGAGCATCTATAGTACCCGCCTTAGGGCCCTTGGTTAGGTCCAGGGGGCAGAGCCACTGGAAGTTAAGGGGTTTTAGGCATTATAAATTACAGTCAGATGAGCATCTAGGGGCCCGTTTTAGGGCCCTAGGTGGGGTCCAGAGGGTAGAGCCCCCAGAAGCTCAGGGGTTTTAGGCAATAAATTACGGTCAAATGAGTATCCAGGGGCCAGCCTTAGGGCCATTGGTAGGGTCCAGGGGGCAGAGTCTCCGGAAGCTCAGGGGTTTTAGGCGTTTAATTACGGTCAGATAAGCATTCAGGGGCCCGCCTTGAGGCCCCTGGTGGGGCCGAGGGGGCAGAGCCACCGGAAGTCCAGGGGTTTTAGGCATCAATTACAGTCAGACGAGCATATTTTGATACCTTATTTGGGACACTGGCAGCTAGGTCACTAATTGGCGTGGGATCCAGTGGACGGAGTCCCCGGAAGCTCAAGGGTTTAGGCATTACATAACGGTCAGATGAGTATCCATTGGCTCGCCTTAGGGCCCTTGGTTAGGTCCAGGGACAGAGCCCCCGGAAGCTCAGGGGTTTTAGGCGTTAAATTACGTCAGATGAGCATTTTGTTCGTACCTTATTTGTGACACTGGCAGGACACTAATTGGCGTGGGGTCCAGTTGCGGAGCCCCCAGAAGCTCGGGGGTCTTAGGCATCAAATTACAGTTAGATGAGCATCCAGGGGCCCGCCTTAGGGCCCTAGGTGAAATCCAGGGGACAGAGCCCCCGGAAGCTCAGGGGTTTAAGGCATTTAATCACGGGCGGATGAGCATATTTTGATACCTCATTATTGACACTGGTAGGTCACTATTCTTTCTTTCTTTCTCTCTTTCTTTCTATTTCTCTTTAGTATACTTTTTCCAAAAAATTGGGGGGGGGCGGAGCTCGAGGCCCCGGAGCCCCGTCGTTCTTTCCTTTCCCTTCCCTTCCTACTCTCTCGTTTAGGTTTACTAGGGGGGGGGGAGGTCGAGGCAAGGGCCTTTTGGCCCCCCTCTGATCCACATGTTGTTGGCGGGATTAATCGCAAGTGATCTCCCCTTCTTTTCACCCTTTTCGTTTCTTCTTCCTCTTTTTTTTTTGTTCCCTTTTAGATCTCCTCTTTCCCTTTCCCTTCTCTTTTTTGGCGGGGTGGGGGAGAGGCAAGGGCCTTTGCCCCCGATCCCCTTCTTTTCCTCCCATCAGTTTAAGTTCTTTTCTTCTTCCTCTTCTTCCTTTCCCTTCTTTTCCTTCTCTCTCTCTCTCTCTCTCTCTTTTCTTTTTCTTTCATTGGGGGCAATGCCCGCTCGCCCCCCGGATCCGCGCCTGTGGAACACATCCAAAACAACCCCTGATGGCCGCATGCAGGCGACTGCGCATTCCCCTGCGTACCGCCTAGATCTGACGCGATCTTCTCCGAAGCTCTTCTCTAGGCCGGACAAATTTTTTTTTTTGTCTCCGAAAATTGAAAATTGGAAACCGTGCCGGTCGATTTTTCGCTTGGTGGGGGTAGTGAGCACAATTTTTTTTGCCTTCAAAAATTGAAAAAATTTCACCCCCTCCTCCCCTTTAGCGCCATGGGAGGGGGCCCAAAAAGGGTGTTTTATATGTTTTTTCCTAGGGAGGGCCCGGGCCCCCTGGATCCGCCACTGCCTCCTATAATAATATCCCTATCTAGACTCTAGAGCCATACCTAGCTACATGAAAAAAAAACTGCCGGGCTGCAGCCTCCGCAACCACCCACCTCCGCTGTTCGTTCCGCGGCACATGGAACGAATCAAGAGGAGGGCAATATTGCAGGGACGATAATGACCATTACGACTTTAGACGACTCACAGATCGCTTACATGTATAAGTTAGCTCTGCAGCTAGCTAGCTAGCTCAGCTCTGATTTATATTGCACGAGGGACTAGAGATTGAGCAAGATCTTCACGTTGCATGTGAAAGGTTCGTCATTAAAATAAATACTAAAATAGAGAGGATAATTGATGTTAACCTGTTAATTAATATAGTGAATGTGGTATATGATTATAACTTCATGGATATAGATTATGAAAGAAATTCAAAATGTTTCATAATGATTTGCAAACTATTCATTCAAATTTCAATTTCAACAAAATTCAAGTTCAACCGGACTCCGGAGGTTGCCGTTGCATTGTCACATTTTTATTGACTAATTGAGCATGTTCATGTTCAGTGAATGAGTCACTCACTAGTAACTTACTATGGCTATGCGTGGCCGTGGGTCTGATTCTGACTAACATTAATTAATAAATATTGTTAAAATAACCTCTTTCAGTCTTTTGAGACTTATTAATTTAGAATCTGAAGTTAGACAGAGTTGGACAGATGAGATACTGAGATAGACTTGGCCTTGGAGAGAGACCAGGTACTAGTAGTAGACCTCTACTACTAGTACTACTATTACTAAGAAGATTAAGAAGAGTTGTTGGACTATTTTGTATCTATCGTGAAATAAGTTAAGAAGCCACCATGGCCATTTTGGGTTAGGAAGGGTAGGGCCTGGGGGTGTATGTAACTGCTGATTTTTTGCTACATCCGGCTGAAACTTGAAAGTTTGTCCCAGGCCAGATTTTTTTTCTTCATCCCATGTTCATGATGTTGTATATCGTTGATTCAACATGGCGAAGAGAAAGTATGCATGCGCAGCACAAACCCCGTATGCGTACTTTCTCTTTGCCGTGTTGAATCAACGATCTACATGGGATAAATTGGGTTAGGTCGAGGAATCACCCTTTTCCCCATCGAAGACCTCTTCAAATTATAATTTCAAGTGGTTGGAAAGATGCCCAGAGAAGTTGAAAAACATTGTAGATCTAAGTCAAAATTGTAATTAGAAATTAGATCCACTAGGCCTACTTCTGTACACTTAAAAAAAAATGTGACCCAACCCGCTGTTTGAATCGTTTTTCCTATGCAGGCTCTCGAGCTCCAACGCCTTCGGTGGCGGAGCTCCCGAGTCCCTGGAGTTAAGATCTATGTAGACTAGGATTGTTTAAAAAAGAACAAGTTTTACATTATATGATTTCCTTCAAAATCAGGGTAACACTGCATTAGTAAGATGCAAAATCAATGTCTGGACAACTTGCATTCATTTAGATCTACTTTTGACATCATTTATATTTGTTCTCCATGTCATTTTTCCTTTCCAGGATTGTTGTCAGGTGTTCAAAGATGGCTAATATAGATGCTACACAACAGATGTTTGGAACAAGTAGTTCTTCTGAGAAAAGAATTCCCATAGAACTTTTGGACTATGACTACATTGAGAAATGTACAGATGCAAAAGAACTGGAGAAGATCTACAAAATTCTAAGGTCAGTCCCACAACCTGTCTACCCCTCCACTAAGGCTGCGACGAGTGTACTCGCACTGTTGACAACTACTCGAGTACGATTTCTCGTACTCAAGTACTCGGCCACCATTTTTTTTTTTTGCCTGTTCACCTGGCACTGTCCAGGCCGATGCTCTCCCATGCCCGAAGAGCACCGGCATGGTACCGTGGGTAAAAATGTTACCCAGCTCAATCATACACGGGGTACTCAGAAACTGGGACCAAATCTCTGGATTTCTGTTTGGACTCGGAGGAATATTTGTCTGTCATCTTTAGTTTTAAATATAACATTGTTACTATTATTTTTGAAAAATTCAAAAGCACAAATCAGCGCCTTCAACTGCAACTTGAAGTAAAATCGCGTGGGTTTTCGAACTTTTCGGAGACGAATCTTCCACCGTAGTACAGTGTCGGCAAAAAACAAAAAACAAAAAAAAACATGGCATCCGAGTATTCAAGTATTCGCCTGTAAGCCTGGGAGTGTACTCGAGTACCTCATTACATGCTTATGCACAGCCTTACCCTCCAACCTTCTAACTTTATTTTTCAGTTCCCTCCTCCTCTTATCAGTTCATGTTATTTCCTTCTTTTTTTTTCCTCTGTCTTTTTTTCCTAGATATTGTTCTGTCAGTCATTTTTCAAGCTAAATTTCTTCTCTTTCCAGTAGGCCCTGTTAACAAATTTGTCTTTTATTTATTTATTTTATTTT
>CP137668.1:25111905-25137311 GCA_037976565.1 Mesocentrotus franciscanus
GCAATAAAATGAATACAAAAAAGTAAGTGGAAACACATAGAAAATGAGGCACTTAAGAATAAAAGAAAAGAAGAAAGCATACCAAGAACATGAATGTAAGCAGAGTAAATTAAACAAGTAGAAAATCACTGGTTGATTTGTGTAAATTCTTGGGGAAAAAAAAAACTCAGCAATTGTTGTTATTCTCGATTTCATTGCTCCTATCAGGTATGTCAGACCGAGAACGAGAAACTGTTGCAAACAGAGAGAAAGACAAAGGAAATGAGGTGAGTGTTGACACCCATTATGCCATTTTATTTTTTGCTGCAAATCCAGTGTATTAAAGATTGTCATCAGAATTTATATTGTCACCCTACACTGGTTCCATGCCTAAAGTGTCGTAGATGTAAAATTTAATGATAACTAAAGGGGTTGGTCACATATACGTGAAATAAAGTAGTTAAAGGCATTGTTTAACAATGTTAAATCTGAGATGCACGGCCCTACGTGTTATCAGTGTCTGTGATATGGTGTAATATTGAAGCCCTAAAAAAAAATCGCGCTTCAAAATGATCAAGAAGTGCCTCAAAAAAGTAAAAATCTTTGAGTGACCGGTTTTACCATACCGTATTTGCCGGCGTAAAGGCCGCAGTATTTTCGGAAGAGAAAATATCAAAGTCTGGGTGCGGCCAATGCGCAACAACAAAAAATTCAGCGGTCAAAACAGCACGTCCATTCGTACATATGGGACTACAATGACTATACAATGGTACAGGACATTTCTAGAATAACTTCACACATCTTACCGACAATTTTATCTTGCACTGTATACATGAAGATAGATCTAGAGTTCGTGCCATTGCATCGCTAAAAAGTAAAAGAAGGTACCGTTATGGAGCTAGGTGCCGCGCGACGCAACTGCGCATCTAGCCGAAGTCGCAATTTCGTATTACACCGCACATCGTGGTAGGGGTATATGTAGGATACCAAATCTGCCTGCGATACATTACTAGCTTAAAAATCGATGAAGATTTGCTAAATTACAAACATTTTTAAGGTAAACTTCCTGTAAATTTATAAGAATATTGATGATTTTGGTATCAGTTTGTAGAAAAAATAGTGTTCTACGAGAAAGTTACGATTATTTTGTTTTGTCTGGTTTTTATGCCTCCGCTACAACGTAGCCGGAGGCATTATGTTTTCTGGTTGTCCGTCCGTCGCGTGCGACGCACGCATTACGCACGCACGCACGCACGTCCGCACGACGTCCGTTCTCGTGATCGCGTTATCTCAAGAACCAATTGATGGATTACCGCCAAACTCGGGTCATGTATGTATCTTGCAGAGCTAATGAAGTGATTAGATTTTGGGGTCACGAGGTCCAAGGTCAAAGGTCACAGGGCCCATTATGTATGCAAAAATAGCTCGTGATCGCGTTATCTCAAGAACCGATTGATGGATTACCGCCAAACTTGGGTCATGTATGTATCTTGCAGAGCTAATGAACTGATTAGATTTTGGGGTCACGAGGTCCAAGGTCAAAGGTCACAGGGCCCATTATGTATGCAAAAATAGCTCGTGATCGCGTTATCTCAAGAACCGATTGATGGATTACCGCCAAACTTGGGTCATGTATGTATCTTGCAGAGCTAATGAACTGATTAGATTTTGGGGTCAAAGGTCAAAGGTCACAGGGCTCATTATGTATGCAAAAATAGCTCGTGATCACGTTATCTCAAGAACCGATTGATGGATTACCGCCAAACTTGGGTCATGTATGTATCTTGCAGAGCTAATGAACTGATTAGATTTTGGGGTCACGAGGTCAAAGGTCACAGGGCTCATTATGTATGCAAAATAGCTTGTGATCACTTTATCTCAAGAACCGATTGATGGATTACCGCCAAACTTGGGTCATGTATGTATCTTGCAGAGTCAATGAACTGATTAGATTTGGGGTCACGAGGTCAAAGGTCACAGGGCTCATTATGTATCTCAAAATAGCTTGTGATCGCGTTATCATTAGAACCAACAGATGGATTACAATCAAACTTGAATTTTAAAAATTGCTTCCATTTTGGTTTGTAAAATTGCTCTATGGCGGAGGCATCATTTTCGACTGCGCGCAGTTGAAGTTCCATCTAGTTTTTTTTCCTTTTGTTTCTTTTTTTTGTTTTTTGTTTTTGTTGTTCCTCTACAAAATGTCAAAGTTGGGGGTGCGGCCTTATCGCCGGCAAATACTGTACTCGTTTTCCCCAATAGACTGTAGTGTTATGAAAACTGTTAGGAAAACGCAAAATTTGGTTTTGATTTCCAATCATAAATATCTTGATAATCAGACAAGCGATCGGCTTTTAAAAGTCATGGGGTTCCTGACTGACATAAAGGTTTATAATTATTATTGCAGCATGAGCTAAATCCAGGATTTTGTTTCAGAATCTGAGACAAAGTTACCGGATCCCTTTAAGCGTAGTGTAAGCCTCCATAGCTTAACGTAGCCTAACGTGGGGGACTGTAGCGATCCATAGCCATCCATGGCTATCTGTAGAAATAACATGGCCATTAACGTGAGGAAACGGTGTGTGGAGGTTTATCTGTTGGGCATGTCCAAAAGATAGCCACGATAGTGGCAATTTTTATTAACGTAGCAGTAACTTGGTTTAATGTAGTTACACGTAGTTCAACTTACTTTAACCTAGTTCACCGTACTTTACTGTACTTTAACATGCTTAATTTTGTTGCCGTACTTTAACTTACTTAAACTTAAAACGTACTTCCACATAGTTTGGGCTACGTAATCCCCCCTAATGGATAGCTATGGAGGCTAACATATGTGTGACCACCCCTTAAAATATCGAAGGTAGATTGATATACACTGTACAAAAAACATTCTTACCAAATTCCCTTGAGTATTCTGCAATGATAAGGTCATATTTTTGAAAATTTGTTTGCAAATAGTTTTATTTCTATATCTGGATACCTGCCCGTCGCAGGAAAAAAATGCTGTATCGTAATCCATTTTGTTTAATTTGTTGGTTATTTATACCAAGCCATGAGTTTTCTCTGTTATAGGCATTACATGTTAGCGACAATGAGAATCATGGGCAGGATCAGTTCATACCACTCAATTCATCTTTAATTTCATTTTTGTTGTTGTTTTTTCTATTTTACCCAGGCATTCCGTGCCAGTGATTACCAAGAAGCTATTCTCTACTATACCAGGAGTCTATCAGTGGTAGCTTCTGCCCCTGCCTTCAACAACAGGTCCCTAGCAAGTGAGTTTTTGGATCAGGCTCGTAAACCCCAACCATTTTGTCTTGTCCTTAAGAATGCAAGATGATAAAGGAATAATGATGACAAAAAGTAGAGAGATACTGAAAGCAGCATATGTATCAAAATTATCAATTGATTGTGATTATCCACCAGAGGATCACATTTGAATAGGTTGCGTTTTTTTCTTTTTAATCCTTGATTATTTAAGGAATATGAAGATTTAAATATAATATGAAGAACTAACATGGATATTGAGGAAATAGTCGTATAGTATCTGGCTTTACTTTGTGTTACATGTACATCACTTTGTATTACATGTGCATCACATGGTGTTAACTGTTACTTATCTTCTGTACAAAGGAATTAAACTTGGAGAGTTTGAAGGAGCAGAAGAAGACTGTACGAAGGTGCTGCAACTAGAGCCTACCAACATCAAAGGTAGAGTACCCTTTCTTATAACCTAAGTGCCATTTCTTTGAAGAAGCAGTACAATCGACAATGATAAAGGGCCGTATTATGTGTCTCTTACATGGGCTGTAAATATTTTGCTGCCCAAAAAATTATGAACAAAATCATAATTTTTTTTTAAAAAGGTGAAGAGAGCTGCAGAAAATGTTGATGAATAGACATTGCAACCATTGATAGAATAATAGGTATCTTGCTTTCCATTTGAGGTTGGTTGTGTCGGGTTTTGTGGCACGGTCACTGCGTAGGTGGTTTCATGATCTTGGTTTTACAATGCTGGCTTGTAGAGCTGCTTCTGAGGCAGCAGAGACACATTCTGTGTGGGTTTGGACCAAGTGTGTGGAAAAGCAAAAAGCGACTGACATTTAAAACCACGTTTTGTTCCGTTTCATTTTGCACCATGGGGAGGTGGTGCATTGCACCGCTGGCCCACTAAGAGGGAGTATTGTTCATAACGGTGAAACTCCCGACGACTGGTGGAAGAACAACTGATGATCCCCCTTGTGGGGCATGAGACAACTACCACCATAGTCTCTTGTTTTCTTTAACTTTATGTAGTTTTTCTCTTCTTAGTCATGTGCTAAAAGCATTATAAAATTCCCCTTCAGATTGTTTTTTCCTCTTTCCTTTATGGGCATAAAAAAAAAAAAAACACACACACACAGATATTTTGAACTGTCAAACTCTTAATTGCTGAAGAATTCTGTAGTTTTTGGTAATTATTCAATACAATTTGAAAATTTCCTCTAGTTGTCCAATGTCTCCCAATGAGCTTCATTTGCCTAACAGAAATCATTAGATTCTCCTAGGGAATACCCTTCCTTCCTGAAGGCCATTAGGGTCACAGTTATGTGTGTTTGTACATGCATTGTTTAGCATTTACGTTTGCGCAGGTATTGAGTAGGTATTTATAGAAATTGGGGAATTCCAATCATGTACTGTACCATCTGGATTGTGCAATAGTGTTCCTACAATCTGTTTCACAGACATAAATGACACACACTGTCAACAATGTAGTAGAGGATCTTTGAAATTCACATCTAGTTCAGCTTTACCCAGGAATTGCATGTTTTTTAAGACAGGTTTTGTGGAATGACTAACTAATGTAGCTACTAGCTAATAACTACACATACAAGTGATATATACATGTATGTTGGTGAGTATACCATGTTTTGACATGTATGATGTAATGTGCTACATGAATATAACATTATTGTTGTTGTTATTATCAATATTAGTTTTGAAATTATTGTTCTTATGATTATTTTTATTATTTTTATGCCTCCGCTACAGAGTAGCCGGAGGCATTTATATGTTTTCGGGTTGTCCGTCCGTCCGTCCGTCCGTACGTACGTCCGTCTGTCCGTCCGTCCGTCCCGTTCTCGTGATCGCATTCTATCTCAAGAACCGATTGATGGATTCCTGCCAAACTTGGGTCGTGTATGTATCTTGCAGAGCCAATGAACTGATTAGATTTTGGGGTCACGAGGTCCAAGGTCAAAGGTCACAGGGCTCATTATGTATTCAAAAATAGCTCGTGATCGCGTTATCTCAAGAACCGATTGATGGATTCCCGCCAAACTTGGGTCATGTATGTATCCTGCAGAGCCAATGAACTGATTGGATTTTGGGGTCACGAGGTCAAAGGTCAAAGGTCACAGGGCTCATTATGTATGCAAAAATAGCTTGTGATCGCGTTATCTCAAGAACCAATTGATGGATTTCCGCCAAACTTGGGTCATGTATGTATCTTGCAGAGCCAATGAACTGATTAGATTTTGGGGTCACGAGGTCCAAGTTCAAAGGTCATGGGGCTCATTATGTATGCAAAAAAAAGCTTGTGAACGTATTATCAATAGAACCAACGGATGGATTACTACCAAACTCAGGACATGTACATGTATGTATCTTGCAGAGCCAATGAACTGATTAGATTTGAGGGTCATGATCAAAGGGTCATACATGTACATGTATATGAAAAATAGTTTGTTATCACAATATTCTGAGAACCTGTTAATGGATTACAATCAAACTTGAATTTTAAAATTTGCTTCTGTTTTGGTTTGTAAAATCGCTCTATGGCGGAGGCATCATTTTCGACTGCGCGCAGTCGAAGGTCCATCTAGTTTATTAATATTATTATTCTTATTATTAATAATATTATTATTATTATTACTATTATTAATGTTATGATTAATATTATTATTACTATTATTAATGTTATTATTATTATTATTATTATTATTATATTATTATTAATATTATTAATATCATTATTATTATTATTATTATTACTTTTATTATCAGTAGTATTATTATTATTATGTTTATCTTTATGTTTACCGGTATGTTAATGTTTATATGAGAGGATCGATCTGTTCTAGCCTATTTTTAAAGGCAATAGAATGTAAAAAATGTCACCTGTAGAATACCTATATGCTTCCAGGCTTGCATACCTCTGTAACGTAGTAATTGATCTGCCAGATTATTATTTACCACTCCTCAAAGTTTCCTGTGTATTTTAGCTGAAATGATTTGCTACTGCTATGATTTCAGCTGTGTTTAGTAGTACTTCAAGTTCAAAGAAAAATTATTTTGTAAAATGTACATAGCAAATCAGGTTGGTAGTGATATTAATCTATCTTGAAGTGTAAGTATTCAATAATTGCTTTATGCAAAGTTCAACCACTTTTGATTTTTCACTTGAAGATTGATAAAAACATCGCACATTCATATTCTGCAGCTCTTTTGCGGAGAGGAACAGCCAGGAAATCTCTGAAGAATTACAAGTTGGCACTCAAAGATCTTCAGGCTGTACTTCAAGTAGAACCCAACAACAAGCAGGCTTTGGTAAGTGCCAATTATCATGTTGGCTGGAAATCTTTTACAAGGCAATCTTGTATAGAATATTGTCTCCATTACTTTTTGCGCTTGATTGGGTTGTAATTTGTAGTGATAAGCTGTGTATATTCATTTCATTTTTTCATTTCATATTCTTTATTCGCTTAAAATTCAAAAGCACATAAAAAAAAAAAAAAAATTAAGGTTACAAAATTGAAGTTAACATGATATAAACAAAATACAAAACATTCATACAAACAAACAGGAGTTCAGTTGTATTGCAGAGATGCAATAATTTCAGGGAGAAAAGTAAAAATAACAATGATAGTTTTGCAAGTAAATCAATCAACAAAAAAAGCAATCTTGTTTGAACAATCAACCCCCTTCCCCCATGTCCCAATCAGGAGGAAAGCGTCACTGTCCATGTCCAATTAATTTGTCAGGATAGAAGAAAAAAAAAATCTTTTCATAAAGCCTCATTTTACTTTCAAAATCGCCTTGTTCCAAGTTTGGGCTTAAGGAACCAATGTGGGTCAGGCCATATGCATGTACTTCTTTGCTCTTAAATCCTTTTAAAATGTTAAATTGTGCCTCAGGCTTCAGTGCTTTATTGTTTAAAATGATGCAATGTAACTAGGCTTTCATTGAACCTTGTTTCAATCCCTAGGATAACCTTTAATTATTTTAAACAGCCTACTAACTTCTTGTTTCATGATATCTAAGTTCTCTCTGCTCACTTGTCAACTGCACCATTTCACATGCATAAGGAGCCTAATGTGTTCATCTCGAATAGCGAGCAAAAACTCAAAGGTTATACTAAACCCAAATGCAAGAAAGAACATTTATGATGATAAATATCAAATAAGTTGACAGCTGACTTTCATAAAAAAAAACATCCCTGAAAAACTTTATCCATTTTGTATCAGTTAATGAGAAGGTAACCTTAAATAAGGGATGCAAATTGAGTCATTGTAATCATCATAACGAAGAGGATATCATAAATTTTGCTTGTAATAAGCATTTCTTTGAGTTTGAGTTGATGTTAACACTTTTTTTCTCCAACTGCCTTAATAGTCAATGTAAATAAAAGAGCAATTGTTTTGGATTGAGATAACACACACATAATGGCTGTTGACTCACATTCATTGCTTCAGCCCAAACTTGGTACTAGAGGATTTTGACAATACTTTTTGAAAGTCCTACTGTTCAGTTATCCTTGGCAGCACAATTTTGAAAATGATATCATTATACAGGGCATTAGTTCTTCTTTACAATAACATATGATTTAAGATCACACATGTTATAACTTTTTAATTAGAAGCTACTAAAGTTGGGTAAACTTTTTGTTTATACGCACTGTAGAGTCACAGAACAAAACTTAATTGAAATACTGGAAAACTAGGATATTTTGAAAAGGTTCACAAGTTATGACCTCTGATAGAAATGAGAAGTGGAATCTAATGAGTAGATTCTGCATGTATTACTATCTTTGTGTTATATAGTACATGTTCTCTGTCTTTTGAGTCATTTTGACTTTGTGTTCATTTTTCCTTAGGACATGGTGAACGATGTAGTGACTAAGATGGAGAAGGATAAGGCGCAGATCGAGGACGAGCTGAAGAAAAAAGGAGCTACTAGCAGCGTAGGTGGAAAGCAGCGATTGAACGGTGAAACCAAGGAAACCAAAGCCAAGTCTGGAGGCAGGAGACTAGTCATTCAGGAGGTGGAGGAAGAAGAGAGCGGCGAGGAGGAGCATGCCAGGGAGAAAGAAGTGAATGTTTCTAAGAAGACTTCTGAGACAAAGGATGTGGAGAATGGGACTCAATGTCAAGCAAGTAGTGGCACCAGTGAAACGGACGGTGGCACTTCCAGCAAGTCCAAGCCACCTCTTTCATCTAATGCTTCTACAGACCCTCCCCTGGTCAAGGATGCACCCCAAACATTGAATGCTGCTAACCAAGAAGAGCAGAGGGAGAAAGAGGTATCAACACCAACCCCACCCAAGCCTGCTCCACCCCTTCCTGACGCAGTGGTTTCTCTTAAGGATGATGGCAATGACTTTTTCAAGCAGGGGCAGTATGGAGATGCTAATGACCGCTACAGCAAAGCCATCAAGACTCTGGAAACGGGTGAGCTCGCAGTCATTTAAATGGTCATTGTTAATTTGTGTTCATCATCATCAAATGTGTGCATTAATTTTGTTATCTCTGAATACCAGCTTTTTTTTTTAAAGATCACATCTTTATTTAAAGTATTATGTTTATTAGATCAAGAACACTTATAAAAAAAATTTTTTTTTTTAGAATTCCTTAGAGTTTTCCTTAGTTTTCTGTTTGCATTTTTATATGTTTAAAACAAGTATTTATTCAACCGTTTTCTGAAGCATTGATTGTGGTGTTACTCACTGATTAACTGTTAACTAAGGCCGAAGTTTAAAGCTTGTTTTATACCCTCATTAAACTGTTTCAACAGACAGGGATGTATACCCCATGGGATTGTCAACTCTATTCAGCAACAGGGCATCCTGTCATCTCAAGTCCGGCAATCCCAAAGCCTGCATTGAGGACTGCACATCGGCTCTGGACCTTAACCCCAACAACGTGAAGACATACTTGAAGAGGGCTCAGGCGTACGAGATGCTCGAAAAGTTAGTGATAGGCTTTGAATTATTAGGCTTTGAATTATTCCCATCAGTCTACACAAATTTAGGAACTGGGTTTGGGTTAGTGCTCTAGTTCTTGTCAACTGCAGTTACCCATGGTAATCACCCCATGCAAAACACTGAACAGTATGCAAATCCATTTCTTTGATAAATTTATTCTACACAGGCTAGCTTGTCTGGTATTGCTAAAAGTTTTAAATGTTGAAAGCGATGAGGGAGTGCCCTGGATAGCTTGGTGTTTGGACTGTTTCTAGTTTATATGAATAAGTCAAAACTATAAAGCTTCGAGCTGTATTTGATGTTTTTTTGTTCAAATTCTTAGTTTGAGTGAAGCATTTTAATAATAGTATAGAGTAGATTCAGTTTATTCCTGTTCACCATCTGTTTTTTTAACATTAACATTAAGAACAGTGTAGTTGAGTATGTTGCATATCATTTTCTATGATGCTATTCTTGTAGCATGAGCTTTCAAGCATTCAGAATATGCCTTACCAAATATATTCTTGTCTTTCTCCTTGAATAGATACGACTATGCCTATGTAGAATTCAAGACAGCGATGAACTACGACATGTACAATACCAATGCACAAAATGGAGCCAGCAGGTAAGTAATTTTGCTTAGTTCTAAATGAACATATGATGAATACCTGAAGCAATGACTCAGGAGACCGAGCTGAGGTATGTGTTTCCAGTTTATCGTGACTATGCCATGGACCAGTGATGGCCTGGTGGTAGACTAGCTGCCCGGCAAGCAGTAGATGGCAGATTCAAATCCCGCTGGTTCCTAGATTTTTCTGATTTTTGTCTCGCCTGCGTAGCAAAAAGCGAGACATAGGCGCCGCTTTTCCGGTGGCAGCAGCGGCGGCGGCGACGGCGACGGCGACGGCGGCGGCGTCAACATCAAAACTTAACCTAAGGTTAAGTTTTTGAATTGTTAATATAATTTTGAAAGTATAAGTTCTTATTCAATGAAACTTGAACTAAAGGGTTATCAAGTATCCCCAATCATGTGAGGATAATTTCAGGTCACTAGGTCAAGGTCAAAGGTCATTTCAGGTCAACAAACTTAACTATGTTGTGGCATCAGGCTAAGATTTTTTAATTGTTATCATAATTTTGAAAGTATACATTCCTATTCCATGAAACTTGAACATAAGGGTTATCAAGTATCACCAATCATGTTATTAGTCTTTTAGGTGACAAAGTAAAGGTCAAATGTCATTTCAGGTCTGGAAACTTAGACTTTGTTGTGGCATCAACATCAAGATTTTGAAATTTTAGCATAATTTCAAAAGTGTTTGTTCAAATTCCATGAAACTTGTACCCAAGGGCTATCAAGTATCACAAATCATGTGACACAAAGTCAAGGTCAAAGGTCATTTTAGGTCAGTAGACTTGGATTATGTTCTCAAAATTTAATATGAGAATTAATAAATAAATTGTTGTTATTTGTTCATATTTCATGAAAGTAAATATTCGAATCATTCGAGTACTTTCCCATGAATATTCTAATAGTAATTTTAGTATTCGATCCCAGGCCTAGTATGTACATGATCAGTTACAGCTAGGTGACAATATTGATGTTTGGATAATATATATTGGAGTATATCTCATAATAATGTTCTCATTATGCTAATGAGACGTGATGTGATGTAGATGGGCTCTACCTTCCAATTGTTTTTACACAAAGTGCTGAAAAATCCTCTTTTCTTAAAAAGTTTATTAGATAACTTTATTTGTAAATTACTGACAAGCATTGAAACATTTATAGTCTTACCCATACACTAAATCTCATTATATTGTATTCTTATGATACAGTAAATAATTATTCTGATGATTCATAATCAATATTCACTTCAAAATGCTTATTATATTCAGAGGATTTCATTTTCGGGGGTCTGCAAATGGGCCACCCTGCCTATAAAAATAATGTCCCAACCTCAATTTTTCATCATATCGAATTGCGTAATGCCGAATTGCGTAATGCAGGCGAGACCGCCGAGAGCGTTTCACTTGTTCCTCAATTGCAAGATCGAGCCATGATCTTCATCTACTGGGTGCAAGCCAGAAATTTGTTTTTATAACAATTGAAACTTCTCCCTGGAAGCCTAACATTCAAATACCTGAAGCTATGTCAGCGGAATAAAGATCACTCAAACTTGTTTCTATGCTATCTACAGATATTATATGATGCAAGATGTTGTTAATGGGTGTTATAAGAGTTTGAAAATAATACTTGCTATCACCAATACCCCCAAATGCCGGGATGTGTGCCTGTTGGATGTAATTTTGAGCTACATCTGGGACTTACATACTTTCTTTGTACGGTGCATGCATGCTGCGCGCGCGGTACACGTATTATGCATGCATAATATACGTATCCGAAAGCTATGTTATTAATGGTTGTTATAAGAGTTTGAAAATAATTCTTGCTATCACCAATACCCCTAAATGCCGGGATGTGCGCCTTGGGATGTAAATTTGAGCCACATCCGGGACTTACATACTTTCTTTGTACGGTATAGATGTATATAGAGGTATATATAATGTCCTTTGGCAAGACATTGATCTATATTCGCCACACTCAACCCAGGTGATGTAAATGGGTACCTGGCAAGAATTAATTCCTTGAAATGCTAGAGCGCCGTAATGGCAGCACAGCTAAAGCCGGGGTAACAATTTCCAAAATTTGTTAAGGCGCCTTGAGCATCCCTGTATGTACTTGGGGTGGATATGTACGCATTATAAATGTTGTTATTATTATTATTTATATCTAGATTCCTCCCTTGTCTGCTGCTACTTCCATATTTCGTAGATTTTTCAATCCATGATTGTTCGAGAAGAAATACTTAGGGAATCCCACTGCATGTCCATCATTTTGTAATTGTTCTTTGTCAAAATGCCGCAGAGTCGCAATCGTGCAATGATTTCAAATTTGCTTTCCTTCGGGACAACTTTTTCCAGGTTGTGCGCTGTGTAGGATTTGTTGGGAATTTTGCCCAATTCACATCTCTCATTCAGGGATATCTCCAAAGGTTTTTTATGTTGAAAAGAAGAAGGAAAGAATATAGGCAAAGGGACAATATGTGCATCCTTTTTTCCATGCACATGTTCTGTCATATGCTCATTGGTATTCGTTCATTCATTCCGATGTCTGCATTCATTCATTCAGTCAATTCCTTGTTTGTTAACATACAGGATGCTGCCCATTTTGAAGGATAAGCATGGGAAGCAATGGAGAGAGAAATTACCCTCGGAACCCAAATCTCCCAGCATTCCCTGGCCAGCCTACGTGACCTCTAACCTTGGCTCCTCCACCACGTCCGCCACTTCTACCACCACCATGACAACAGATTCCAGGACTTACACCGGCTCTGTGTCTACCCCAGCACAGGTGCAGACCACCAAACCAGGTAAGTGCAGCCATCCACAGCAATGATTCAATTGAAGTTCGGTTTCTTTGTGAAAAGGTTGATATACATATTAAAGGGGGTAATTTCAAACTCATTAAAACTACAGCTAGATCAGCCTATAATATATACGCAATGGCAAAGCATCCTTTATCTGTTCATTCATGCATTAGATAGAGCTCTGTCTCCCAAATATTATGAAATTATGTTTTATACATATCAATATGAATTTTGCACCATGAATGTTGATGTGTAACCAGTGTTTTTAACATATGTCCCAATGAAATGACTTCATGTTTCATTTGAGCTTTGCAATGAGCTTGAAAGGAAATTTTGGAAGCTAACTTTTCAACAGCAGGCTGTGTTCAGATCAGGCAGGCCTTTTTTAATTTTTTAGTTGTGTAATTACAATGTAAATAAAAGGAACAACAAACTTATCTAGAGAATCACAAGAGAAGCATTTGAATCCACCATCCTTTTTACTTTCTACATGCTCTGAAGTTTGGTTTAGCTGTCCAAACAAAGAATTTGAACCCATCAATCTTTTACTTTTCTAAATGCTTTGAAATTGGATTAGCTGCCAAAACCAGTACTGCACAAACCACACCCCCTGTGGCAGAAGTCCCTTCATCATCATCTACCACCCCTTCTGCTGCAAAAGCCACACCCAGTGCCCAAAAGGGAGCTCCACCCACTCCTGAAGGGGGCGTGTCATCCCCAGGAAGACCACTCCTACCAGCAGTCCCTCCCCTGCATCACCATCACAACCTTCACCAGGAGGAGCAGGGAATAGGAAGAGTGCTCCGGATAAACCAAAGACGAAGGAGGAGAGGTTCAAGGAATTCAAGGCTCAGGGCAATGACCTTGTGAAGAAGGTATTGTGATTCATCTTCCTCCTCCTTCTCCTCCTCCTTGTCATCATATTCATCATTATTGTCATCATCTTTAGTCTTGACTAAATTCCTTTATTCTTAACATTATTAATAGCATCCACCAATCGCCCTATATGGAAAAGTCATTATCTTACAGTTCCCTCCCTGAAGGCTCTCCGAGATACTAGAGAGTATTTCTTGATTGTACCACAGGTTTGCTGTGTGCGAGATTTGTACACCCATTAATGGTATTTCCACCAAGTCTGGTGTCCGCGAATTATGACCTACTGCACATGGAAACTGACTACCATCTCCCTTTAAAGTACAAGTCCACTCCACTGAAAAGTTGAGCTGATTAGATAGACAAAAATCTAAAAAGCCCAAATATAACTTGGTTTTGGAAAATGGTGCTCAGATTTATTTTTAATAATTTTTTTTAATGAGCAAAAACAAGTTAATGAGAGAGTCGGTTGTGACGTAGGGTCCTCACAACACAGATTCGTAATGTAACCAAATTTAATGCATACGTCTTTGTGAAGTGCCTCGATACAAACTATTTCATTCACCTGATAAGAATAATGAAACACTATTATTCTTATCAGGTGAATAAAATAGTTTGAATAGAGGCACTTCACAAAGACGTATGCATTAAATTTGGTTACATTACGAAAATAGCCTATTGTCAGAATGTATACCGCTGGCACTTTCGTTGTGAGGAGCATACGTCACATCCGTACAGCAATATAAATGTTTTGCTCGAAATACCCGAAACAAAAATCGCTCTTAAAAATCACCTGATTGAAGTACGCCCGTGATATTTGGCAGTTTTAACCTTTGATTTATTTACAACATGTTATAATTTTTGAAAATCGGAGTGGACTTGGGCTTTAAGTGTTACAGTATGCACGATATGAAGTGTTTCAATATGAGGATAGGAAGTTGTTTTCAATTTCCTTATCATATTAGTGGTTGGTGGATACTCTCAAATGTTAAGTAAGTACACCAATTCACAAATTCCATGCCATTATACTTTAAATGAATCCCTCTTTATTTCATCAGAGATCTGCCAAACACTGTTCTGTATCTTACGGTAATTATATTTTTTATATCTACAGGGAGAGTACAGTCAAGCCATCGGCTGTTATACCCGTAGTATCGAGGTAGACCCTAGCCAGGCTGTTAGCTATTCCAACAGGGCTCTCTGCTATCTCAAGCTGGACTTGGTAAGAAAACACTCTCTGCAAGGAAATTCTCTTGATGTTTCGTCTAAGATAGAATCAGTAATGAAATGTTGTTTTCATATGCTCTGTAATTTGTATGCCTCCGCTACAAAAAAAGAGACAATCCTGAGTAGGATGAGACCAATAGTGGTATATTATTTTTGATGTAGTATACAGTGATACAAAGTGTTGGAAAGAGCCACATTACTGAGTCTAGTCCTGCAGTAAATTGGAACACTGCAGAGCTCCTTGATCTATTAAAGACAAACAGATGTTATCACTTGACTGAGGTGAAGCTATTTCCTTACAAACGATCTTATGAGGTTACTCCGTCTTCTTACTTTATCCATCACTCAGCCAGAAGATGCAATCGAGGACTGCAACGAGGCACTGAAGAGAGATCCCAAGGGAATCAAAGCTCTCTATCGCAGAGCCCAGGCAAGAAAGGTAAGGAATAAGTTGCTTTGATGGTTTCTTAATGCGAGTCATAGCCAAGGGAGCATGGTCGTGACGTAAAACACTTACTCCTGCAACAGTGGCTACCTGGTAATTTCCTACACTAACGGAACCCTTGATCTAAAATTACGCCCAATCCCAACCCTACCTTGAACCTTGAGATGATAATCCCTGTCAGCAGCTCCTAGAAGCTATCTCAGGATGAAGATATGCCGTGTGTCAGTGTGAGGTGCAACGGTGAAGTAAATAATTGCATTAAACCCTAGCCCTAACCCTAAACCTAACCTAAAACCCAACGGAAACTCTAACCCTATACTTTTGAGGAAACAAATGCCAGAGCAATTGTCACTGGATGAAATGTCAGAGCAACTGAGTAAATCCTCTTCAACAATCAATAAAATAAAGTTTTATGGGAGATTGATTGATCTGTACCTAAAAATTCGCTTTGGGACCGTAAGCCAATAAATCTTTGAAGTCAGCAGTGTGTCTGCCACATATGTTTTCACATATCAAGGCTTTGTAATATCAAGTCTTTTTATAGTTCAGCTACAACATTAAACAAAATGCTACTAGAGATGTTAACAAATGTGAAAGGCAGGGGTGGACATTGACATCAATGCTACATTTATGATAAGTTTATAGTACTACTAATAATAGCATCAAAGAGCGCATCTAATACATGTACATGTTATGCAACAACCCAACGTAAATCATGTGCTCTTAAAGAAAAGGATTGTAATATAATTAAAATTCACTCATAAACAAGAAACTACTTACAAAAGAAAAGTAGATTTAGTGGAAGCAATTTTGAACAAACAAGTTCTGACAGCATTTTTTTAGCAATCTCGATCTGAAATATTGTGAAAATCTTGTGCCAGTTGATAAGGTCCGGCATACACTAATGACAATCCCTCCTTACTTGATTCTTTTAGAAAGAACAAGTATTGAGAATATAATTTTCTGATATTCTACAGAGTTTTCCTCTTTGTGTCTTTTTAGATGTTGGGCAGCTTCCGGGAGAGTGTTAAAGATCTGATGGATCTGCTCAAAATAGAACCCAACAATGCCCCTGCAAAGAAGGAACTAGAAATGGTGAAAGATGCCTGGAGAAAGGTGAGTGGTGCTTAAAAAAGAGATGGAGGTAGAAGAAGAGATGGAGAGAAGGATGGAGGGAGGGAGGGATGGTGAGAAGGATGGAAGGAGGGAGGGAGGGATATAGAGAAGGATTGAGGGAGGGAGGGATGGAGAGAAGGATGGAGGGATGGAGAGAAGGATGGAGGGAGGGAGGAAGGAATGGGGAGGAGGGAGGGAGGGATGGAGAGAAGGATGGAGGGAGGGAGGGATGGAGAGAAGGATGGAGGGAGGGATAGAGAGAAGGATGGAAGGAGGGATGGAGAGAAGGATGGAGGGAGGGAGGGATGGAGAGAAGGATGGAGGGAGGGATAGAGAGAAGGATGGAGGGAGGGATAGAGAGAAGGATGGAGGGAGGGAGGGATACAGAGAAGGATGGATGGAGGGATGGAGAGAAGGAAGGAGAGAAGGATGGAGGGAGAGAGGGAGGGATGGATGGAGGTAGAGAGAGAGGAAGAGAAGAAGAAGAAACACAAGAAGATAAACGATAAAGGGGAAGTATGGTGGGTTGCCCTGCATCTGTTGACGTATCTTCTGGATTCATTGTGAAAATTTACCTCCAAATTTATTCTTCTGTTTACCTTTAATGTTCATAGGACCTGAGGGATGAGCAGAACAAGGCAGCTCAGGAGAGCAAGCAGAGCGAAGGAAAGACGAGTGCAGAAAATGGTGTAAACAAGAAGAAGAAATCTGGGAAGAGAATGCAGATTGAGGAAGAGGATGCGAGTAGTGATGAAGATAAAGTGAGTAAATCTTTTTCTCAGTGTATACTGTATACATTACATAATGAGCTGTGGCATGATGATGATGATGATGATGATGACACATGCAGTGGCTGTCCAGGTGTAATCATCAGCATTGCCAACTTTCGATATCGCTTCTGCAACCATTATTATCACATTATTATTGCAGGAGCAAATGTCCTAAACCAGAAATATCACATGATTCACCTGGTTAGGGGTAGGGTTAGGTGTAGTGTTTTGTCCAGGGTTGAACTTAGGAATACACTTAGTGAAGACAATCTACCATGGAGCAATTGTTGCAGCAGGAGCATTATGCTGTGCAACCACTTTCTTACACCTTTAACTGTATATTTCCAACATAGGAGCCAGTATCCACAAAAAACAAAGCTCACACAACCTCTCAACCAGGAAGTCATTCTGAGGGGAGAGCCAAGTCGGCAACCTCATCACTAGCAACTGAGAAGGGAGTTGTAGACACAGGCAAAAAAGAGAACAGGAAGAAGGATTCAACTGCTGCAGGAGGAAAAGGGGAGAAGTTTGACAAGCCATCGTCTTCAAAAGTTGCCAATGGTGTGCCAGCTCAAAAAAAGGTAAGCTTACCAGCTGATGTTATTCCTATTTTAAGCTTTCTTCAATATGATTTTCAAGAAAAAAAAAGTTGATCCATGCGAGCTTGAAAACTATTTCAGTATCTATCGCATGTTTATCTCAAACATCCAAATGATATATAGTGTTGTAGGTATAGTGAATGAAATCACGAAAATAGGGTGGTGAAAATTTATATCCAGCTACATCATTCATCATTCCTCTAAAGGTTGTAGATAAATGAAGGAGGCTCTATAATATACTGATGTATGTGTATATTCATCTCCTGATTTTCTTTGGCACTCTTTTAGATGACCGCCTATGAATTCATGCAAGAATGGACATCACTCAAGAAGAGGAAGAACGTAGAGGCACATGCCAGACTCTTGAAGCAGGTCCAGCCTCATGATATTCCAAAGGGTAAGAAACAATAGGCCATTTTCGTAATGTAATCAAATCTAATGCACAAATCTTGCTGAGTGCCTCGTTAAGAATTATTTCATTTACATGTTGCGAATGATTGTATGTCAATAGTCAGAATGGGAATTCCATACATGGCGTGTTGTTGGGTAGGACAAGCCATAATGTTTGTCCTACCTAGCAGCAATTAATGTATGTAAACCTCTATAAACCTATTGGGTGGTATTCCGATAGCGCGCACTAAGTTAAGCCTGGCTTAACTAGTTCACACTTTTATGGAGTGCCTGTTGCCAACTCATTTACCCTGTACAGATTATTTTAATCCTGCAATGAAAAGTGTCCAAAATATTAATTTTGCAATGAAATGGGAAGAAAAAGATAATATGAGTATGAACCGATTTTCAATAAAGTCTTTGGTAGATTATCTTTGTCATGAATATTGAAGGAGGAAGATGACACCTAGCATTCCATAGAAGTGTGAACTAAAATTCTTGTTTAGTCTGGACTTAGCCCCGGCTTAACTTATGAGAATACCACCCATAGTTCACAACCTTCTATGTCTATTTTTTTGTTTCCCTGCATTTTAAAAATTGTTATGCCTCCGCTATAAAGTAGCCAGAGGCATTATACTGTATATGTATTATATTGAACGTCCTGTTCTCGTGATCGCGTTATCTCAAGAACCAATTGATGGATACCCGCCAAACTTGGTTCATGTATGTATCTTGCAGAGCCAATGAACTGAGTAGATTTTGGGGTCACGAGGTCACAGGTCAAAGTTCACCAGGCTCATTATGTATGCAAAAAGAGCTCGTGATCGCGTTATCTCAAGAACCGATTGATGGATTACTGCCAAACTTGAGTCATTTATGTATCGTGCAGAGCCAATAAACTGATTAGATTTTGGGGTCACGAGGTCAAAGGTCATGGGGCTCATTATGTATGCCTATAAATAGCTTGTGAATGCATTATCATTTGAACCGACAGACAGATTACTACTTGTTTCAAACTCAGGACATGTATTTATCTTGCAGAGCCATGTATATGAAAAATAGCTTGTAATCACGATATTCTGAGAACATGTTAATATGGATTACAATCAAACTTGAATTTAAAAATTGCTTCCGTTTCGGTTTGCAAAATTGCTCTATTGCGGAGGCATCATTTTTGACTGCGTGCAGTCAAAGATCCATCTAGTTATTTAATTATTTTTTTAATTTTTAATTTTCTACTGCTAGAGGATTTTAACTTAATTAATTTTCATGTAGAATGTATGATCATTGCACCTTTTAAAATGCACTACAGGTGATTTAGAAAGAAAATTATGAAACACTGTTTCCTGTTAGTACACAATGCCCTGTGATATTGCTGGCATCAAAGTTAAGCAGTGTCCTTGATGAAATATATGTTTTTGAATCAAATTTCCATGTAAATACCTCTTTGTAGCTCTGTCTATTCAATCTGTTTTCATTCAGCCCTCACTCTCCAATCTCCTACCTCTCTGTCTGATTAGTGATAACAGATTCATCATCCTTAGCAAATAAAATTCGCTTTATTTTACTGTCCCTTCTAGTTCTGAGCAACAAACTTGATGGAGAGATGTTGGGTAAGATCTTGAGTGCGTCTGCCAACCACTTAGTGGAAGAAGACCCTGCCTTCACGTACCAGCTCCTCAACAAGCTACGATGTGTAGATCGCTTCAAGACCATCGCCATGTTCCTCACCAAAATGGATAAAGACAGTAAGAAACACTCCTCTCTCCCCCACTCTCCCTTTCTCTCTCTCTCTCCCTTTCTCTCTCCTCTCCTTCTCCCTCTCCTTCTCTCTCCCTCTGTCTCTATCTCTCCCCCTCTCCCTCTCTCTCCTCTCTTTTCCAAGAAAGCAAGTTCATAAGACATTCTCGTTCTCTCTCTCTTTTGCCCTCTCTCCCCATCTATCTATCGCTTTTGCTCACCTGACTTATCTCTCCCTCTTTCTCAATCTTGCTAATGGTAAATAAAATCATCAATAGAAATGTGCCACAAATCCTCATTGCCAATGTAAGGCTTCTTACTGTTAGAAGAAAGAAATTTAGTTGTTGATTCATGAAAGTTTTTCAAGCTGGCTGGACATAAATATCCCCTTTCCTCTTTTTTTTCTCTCTCATAATCTATCACAGATTACTTTCAATAAGCCAGTTCATAGATACAATCTGTGCATGGGCAGATGAAGGTCATTTGTACCAAATTTGCAAAACTGAGAAAAATACTGGATACGTGCTCATGAAAGTTTGGTCATCATGATTCAGTTATGCACCTATGGTACATTCTATGGAACAAAGGTGGAAATATTCTTCTCAAGAGCGCAAACCAAATGTATTCATGAAGCACATCCACTTTTTTTCAGTGAATATTCTAAAATGCACAAAGTGGGACTACTCAATGTGTAAAGGATCTGTGGATATTTGGGTCATTTTTACCATTGTACTAAGTATGAACTGGTCTACTGACGTGGAGTTGCTATATTGCATTAGCAGTGGTCCTTGCAATGAAATTCAAATTTTTCCAAATGCCAAATAGATTTAGATCTTATACATGGGAGGTTTGACACGGTAACTTCTAAAAGATTTGTAGGTAAACCATATCTCTATTTTTCTTCCATATTCTTTCACCACCCCAGACATGCAAAGATGCATGAACATGATCTCATCTAAGCCAGACATATGCAAGGAAGAGGATCTCAAGAAGCTAAAGAAAGCCTACCAGATATAGGAGCGAATATTACCACACCTGGAGTGGAATTTCTGTGTTCAAGTATTTTTTTACCTTCCGTCTCTCTCTTCTTCATTCTAATTTGTATGGGTTCTGTATCATAACCCTTGCAGGCTTCAAAGAGTATTCTCTTATCATCGTACGGAGCGTGACAAGATCACTCCCTTTTTCATCCATGCTCTTTGCACTATAGATATCTCCTCTGTGTTTAAAAATAAAAGGAGGGAGGGGGCTAACTTTACCTATCATACACAAGCAAGGCTTTTGAGTAATTCCCTTACACTAGATAATTCATGGAAAAGGAAACAACCACTTACATTTTGATTGTGCGCAGCTTTCTAAATACACAAATGGCATCCCAAATACACTTAACGTGGTTAAAAATCTTTTTTCACAAGATCATCTCCAAAAGTGCAAAATATTTGATTTCAAATGTTAAACTTTTAGCAAAGTTGCAATAAGGCAATGTGTTCCATGATCAATATTTGAATTTTTAACATAGCTTTATTTTTTTCTGCTACAAAAGAAATATCAAATGCAGAAGAAAAACGGTTTCATGTAAAGGTTAAAAGAAATTGTAGTTTGCATTTGACTATTGTTAAAGCAATAACATTTGACTGGGAGAATACCCAAAATATTGACAATCGGAATGTTTCCACTGGAAACTTGCAAAGTAATGAAATTGTTTACCCAGAATAGAAGCGGGAAAGTAAACGCTAAACAGAATGTAACCAGTCTGTTTCTACAGAAGCATGATAATCCGCTCAGTTAACAGACTCACCCGGTATTCTGGTTGTCTGGGAAGTGGGTGCTCCATGCAATAAGGTGCTGTGTCACATGACCTTCAACACTAATGCATTTCTACAGAACTGAGAAAACGAGCGTACCCAGAAAAATCCAGCTCTAGAGATGGGTATGCTATCCTTTTAGTGTTAATGTTACAAGCAGATTATGGTGTTGTTTTAACATACAGAAGCCCCTACCTGGAAAACCCCAGAAATTAACAGCGAGTAACGGTATTTGAAGTCCGGTAGAAATGTGCTGAGTGTCTCTCTGAGATATGTAACTGGGTATCCTATACTTTCTGAACTAAATACCAAGTTTGTACTTTTTCTCTTGTTCTTGTCTGTGTCAAAGATTATATGTATTTGCCTTTCAAGGAACATGTCACCCAGTGTAACATTTCTGTGTTAAGTTTGTTCAATATTGTGGAATGAATTGCATGTTATCTTACTATTTTTTATGACAGTCATATAAGTACTTGACTAAATGAGTGTCACAGAATGTTTTATGAAAACTGACAAAGCAAAGGTCAGATAAAGAAATGGAAAGAGTACCTTTTGTCAGTGGTAAATATGATTTTGCTTTAAAGCATATTAGGCATGAAAACAGCATACTCGGTTTGATGAAGTGAAATTAGGAAGTTCTTGATAAAGATTTCCTGAGGTGTATTTGTTCCAAAGGGGATCATGGGGAAACTTTATTGAATATATTTCTGTTGTATTCATTTTACTAAGTCCTGTATTTAACTTGTACCTATGGCTCTCTTTAAATGAGGATGTGCAGTTAAATAGAAATTAGTAAAACAGCCAGATTTTAATCCCACTCATTCCATTTTCAACTTTTCAATTTTGCCTGCAGTATCGATTGAAATACTAATTTGAGATCTAACCTGAGATTTAGGAATAAGTCCATAAACACATTATATACTTACTCCAATACCATTCTTTCTAGATGGTAATATTTAGATTATACAGTATGAGTATAAAGATAACTTGTCTCAAGTTTTGATCAAAGAAATTACTATCAAACAGTATTGTGTGTTTATCTCTAGTTTTTCTGTTTTTTTCTTCTTCTTTTTCTCGTCACAGAGAAAAGATGATGTCGCTGCAATAGCTATTTTTGTTACTCTTGAGAAAATAATGAAATTTTCTTCCACTTCTTGATGTTACTGGAGGCTGCTTGTGGGTTATACAATAATCAATGAGTTGCCTTTTTCCAGATACATTTATTATGATGATGATGTCTGAAGATGATGATGTAATTTAAAATTTCCCAGTTTTGCATCTTGGAATGAATAAATGAGCTGTATGCCAGAATTATATTTGCACTGTTATGTATGTCTTCTTGTAGGAAAACTTAACGTTGGAAATATGCGTGTTTTAAATGTATTCTTAAACAGTTCATGATAATGCCACCAAATCCATTCATATTTTTTTGGAAAGCATGACATCCAAGAAAATAGAATCAGAGTTAAATGCTTTTGTCATGAATTTGTAGAAGAAAAAAAAACATTTCTCTCAAATGTATTTTGTAAATGTAGAGAAATACAGAGGGGCAAATTAAAAAAAAAAATTGAGTTGTGTCTTTCAAGCAATTTGTAATGGAATAATGCACAACTAACGCCCAAACATAAAGTACAATTAAGATATGAGAATGATAAGGATTAGAATTTTTCAAATGAAGGAATGCATGAAAATATCTATGTGTGTGAAAGTGCATTAAAATCTGTAAACAATAATATGAAAGTCTAAGACCCCCAAAAAAAAAAAAAAAACAACAACAACATCTAATTGGCAGTGCTGTGCATGTACTTAAATGAAGGGCTTCAAGGACACCTTCATTGTATAGATGTTGCCTATAAAATTTGAATAATTTTTTCTCTTAACTTTTTGAAGTAAGTGATTGTGAGCTTATGGTTTATTCTTGATAGATAGAGATTGATCACTGAAGTTCTGAGAAGATATAAACTATATCAAGAATATTTCATATTTTCATGATCACTTTGTGCAAAAAGGAAAGAAGAACAAAATGTTCCATCTTTATGGGCGACAGTGTATGTACGTGTTAGTATGAATTGAGAACAGAAAAGGGAGCAGGAGATGGGAAGGAAGACAATGAAAAGGATGGGTAAAAGTATGTTCAACGCATGCAAATGCCATCTTAAATTCCGACAGAGTACGGACCACGACAAAGGTGATATGCCCACTTTTCAGTCAGAACAAACCACCAAACACGGTTTGAGGTCAGGGGCCTGTTTCATAAAGCTTGTGACTTACGACTATAACAAATTTGATAATTATATTTGCTTACATAGCGCCTAACACTTACTTTATCAAAAGTCTCTAAGCGCTCTACAATAATGCAGCATAATTACCCTGGCTTTAGCAGTGCAGCTTTCACGCGCTCTGCGTTTCAAGGAATACATTCCTACCAAGTCCCCATTTACTTCACCTGGGTGGAGTGTGGCAAATGTAGATCAATGTCTTGTCAAAGTACATTAGTGCCGTGGCGGGACTCGAACCGCGGACCTTGTGATCGACAGTCCGGCGACGTATCCACTCGACCACGACACCTCTATGACAAATCTAGTTGCGACTATGGCAACCTGTTATAGAAGTGAAAATCCGTTTCATAAAACTAATAACAAGATGATATCGTCAATAATTTGTTGATAGTTCGCGAACGAGCCTGATTGCGCTGGCGCACTTTTTTTGGGGGGCAAAACAACGTCGTCTGCGCAATTACGCAATCGAGAACGAGTAGTAAACAAAACACAGCTGTACTACCGTAGCCAGCGATTTTTTTCATCGCTAAAGTTTTATGAAACGGAAAGTTACCACTGCTTCCAAATTTTCTGCAGAAACTGGAATTTACTGCTGAAAATGGGACTTACCGCTACGGTAAATGCTTTATGAAACGGGCCCCAGATTGCGACCGATTATTATTCATTATTTTTAGATGAAATGATCACCGATCCTATTCGGGCTTTAAGCGCCATATCATAATGTAAGAATGAATAAGACTTTCAATAATTGTTTATGCTACTTGATAAGATAAACTATAAATGCGAGCCAGCGTAGCAAGCGAGTTTTTGAGGAAATTTGAGAAAAATTGCTCTCGATTGTTTTGAATTGGGAACGATGTTAGGAGGCCATGAGAAATCTATTGTTTCTGGGGATGAGGGTGATAACTGTATCCTGTCATAGCACGTATGATAATCAGGCACGTAGCCACGGGGGCACGTGCCCCAATTTCCAAGATCAGACACCCCTCCTCTTAGACCCCTCCCCAGTCCCCAGGACGTCGATCAATTACATGTATGTGCCCCCCCCCCAAACATCAAACTATGGCTACGGCGCTGATGATCATTATGTCTCGGTCTTTTTAAATATGAATGACATTTGGCAATACAAATACAATCGCCTTGAGTTTGGAAACTCGTACATTGTCTAAACCGTTGTATTCTTGAACAAGGGCGATTGGTTATCTTGATATTATAATGATGAAGTTTGAAAGGGCATAGGGTTTAAATGATGATAAGTTGGAAGATGCCTCTTTTATGGGCACTAGTCAAACTATAAGGGGCACTCATCAGATTAAAAAGCGGCACTTGATACAAAGGAAAAGAGGAATTGTCAAAGTAAAATGGGCACCTCACGAGTTTGATAGGGGCACTTGTAGGAAATGAAAAGGGGCATTTATAAGATAAGAGAAGGGACACTTGTAAGAAGGGAAAGAGGATATTTATTACAAAGGAAAAGGAGCACTTGTCAAATTTAAAGGGGTGCCTATCAAATTAAACAGGGGCATACATCA